>MU223492.1:7640265-7697465 GCA_018584345.1 Thuja plicata
CTCTCAGCAACCTATTATCCTCTTCTTGTTCATCCACTTTCTTGGCCAATTCAGCATTGGTCACCATCTTTCTTGATGCACTAGACTCCTCACTTGAGTCCTTGGTCTGCAACATCCACTAGCTACATTATTCCTTCTTTTTCCCAAATCTTGAACTTGGGCTCTGATACCACTCTGATAGGGAACCTCCTTGGTAACCTTATGAGTTTGCTTAAAAATCTTAATTGGTCTCTCTTAGGACCTATAGGGCTTCCTCAATCCACCCTTCAACACTTGGAAGAATCAGTTCTTCCTCTCCAGCCAAGGAACCTACCAATCATATTAAAAACATCATTCTTGTGTTCCACAAGAACCTTCTACACAAACCACTCCAAGCCCTACACTTAAGTTTGGATTTGCAGAAGGGTTAGGGCTTCAACATACTTCATTTTTCAATTCCAACCTAGGTTTGAAACCACCAAATTGATCCATATTGCCATCGGGTTCTAGTTCCTACTTTCTAGGCCTTGTAGCGTTTTTGCACAATTAGCCCTCCTAGTTTTTAGGAAACCTTAAAAACAAAAAAATCTCTCAAAGGACCACCTGATCTTTTTAGGTAGTCTTTAGGTAAGGCAAAAACCCACAAGGAATTTCTAGGTCCCTTAGCTTGGAACTGTCCGTACACCCTGTTATCAGAAAATGGCACAATTCTTGTTTTTAGACTAGTTTGGTGTCTTGGGAATCAAAACTCATCTTGTTGGATCTTTGGGAACTCCTCCACCTTGGGGAACACCTGCACAACACCATGCAACATGCCCATGGCCTTCTTGGCTCATGAGAACACCCCCTGCACTTTTTAGATCAACTGTCACTTGCTTCCTCTAACCGGGCTATGAGTTTAGCTCGCCTAGGGCAAGTGCTTAAAAATACAAGCCAACACTTTGAGAGCTCCTCCTTCCACAGAATGGTAGCTCCTTGGACCTAGTACCCATTCCCAGATGGCCATATAGAACCAATGGTGGGGAGTGGAGTTAGGTCCACATCTTTTCCCCTTGCTCCAAATCAGGACAGCAAACAGTCCAAAACCAAGAAATTTACAAATAACAACCAAAAAACAATTGTAAAGAAAACTAATTATGTGGAAAGCCTATTAACATGTACATTCATGGATTCCAATAATCACAGTTTTAGTTTCAATCCATTCAATGCAAAAATAACACAAAAATGCTTCAATCTGCTGTCCCTTCAATAAACTCTCTTGCTCCAGAATACCAGTCCGTACAGAATGAACTTCCACCCTTAAAATTAGGGTTTTTCCACCTTATATACCTTAGATACACATGTCCCCACCCTTTTATGGGTTCACAACTTCTTAAAACATCGATTTCCTCTAGACAATAAAATGTTGTCAGCAACTTTGAAAAGTTGCTAATGTTGCATAGCAACATTTTTCATCTTTTGACAACTTACACTTTTGAAGTGTTTTCTCCACCAATCAACCTTATCTAACCTTATTTAAACCACCTAGGGTATCTATGGACCCTAAAAAATTCTATGACATCATCCTAACATTTGATGACATCATCAAGTACACCACATTAAATGGAGCCAAAAAGAGCTATTTACACAAGAAAGAAGCACAAAATGAAAACTACCTAAACTACTCTTGGTCAACATGACCTTATATATTTAAATTTCCCTAATAGAGGATCTTACACACACTAGCACACCAAAATGACAAGAGACTACCATATTTGCTTGGCATCTCCCGAGTTCTCCTACACTAAACAGGGAAAAGGAAGCTTAACAAGTTCATTATACTAGTACAATCATTTGCGGGTACTAATTCCCTCCGGGGTTTTCCTCTAATCAAGGTTTCCCCGTAAACATATATGGTTTTATGTGTTATTATGTTATGCTTCATATATTGTCTATTTTATTTATGCTCAAATTGCTGAAATAAAATAATTAGTTAAACACTGATTCACCCCCCCCCCCATCTCAGTGTTTCCAACAAGAGATAATGCCTCCACTTCCTTAGTGCTTGCACCAATGCATATAGTTTGAAATAATATGATGACTAATTCTTCTTTGCATCNCACTGATTCCCCCCCCCCCCCATCTCAGTGTTTCCAACAAGAGATAATGCCTCCACTTCCTTAGTGCTTGCACCAATGCATATAGTTTGAAATAATATGATGACTAATTCTTCTTTGCATCACTGATTTTTTCACTGTGAAAAGATACTGGATTTCCCTCCTGACTCAAAACTACACCTATGGGAACATTACTGGCATCACATTCCACTGGTACACAACTTATCAAAACTAGGAAGTTTTAGTATAGGTTGGGTGGCTATCCTTTTCTTCAAAGTCTCAATTCCCCTATCAGCATGCTCATTCCAATTGAATTTGGCTTTCATGCCTCATTTTATTGTATCGATAACAGGCGCACTAATTTCACTAAATTTTCTGATAAACTTCCTATAGAACTGTGCTAGTCCATGGAAGCTTCCTACCTCTATGGCTGAATTTGGTGTTGGAAAATTCAAGATAGCTTCCACCTTTCTTGAATCCATCTTCAAGTTTCCCTATGATATAACAAAGCCCAAGTATACCAACTCCTGCTTCATGAACTCACTCTTTTCTAGGTTGATTGTCAACTTCTCCTCATCCAGTCTTTGAATTACCATTTGCATGTGCTTAAGGTGATCCTCCTTGGTTTTACTGGATGATAAAATGTCATCTAAATACACCACATCCCACTTTCTAATTAAGTATTTCAACATGGTGGATATACATAAGAACAATAAAAATTGCGCTCTGCAACTTCTTGCTATGATGGAGGCTAACGACTGCAGCCCACTTTGTATTGTGTGTTAAGCGTGTGTTGTTTTTTTTGTGCTCCATGTCTTGTTTATGTTTGTCTTTCTATCTTTTGATAATCTTGTGTGCCTTTTTTTTCCATGTGTGGTGTTTTATGTTTGTTTTGTGCCCTTGCATTGCTTTTGTGAACTGGGGTTTTACTTGTCTCTTGCCTGGTTCACGCGTGTGATAGGAGGGTCAAACAATAATGGTGATATCCTGCAGAGAGATGTGGAGATCATTATGGGTGATGAGGACGAAAGTGTTAATGTGGGGTGTAATGAACCTTCAGAGGGTATTAATGCCAAAAAGGCAAGTGAAAAACTGTCTTATAAGCACGTGGTGGCCGATAGTTCTTAGTCATTTTTGGCTAATGCATAATAAAATTAAGTCTTCAACATAAAGATGGTGGATGTAGAACTTGAAGGTTTAGGACGGACTGCAACCAATGGAGGTAGACAAAAAAATGGAGGAAATGTCAAATCTGGTGGCGACAGAGGAGACAGTGGTAGGTCTCCTTCTCTAGGTCTGAAGATCCTCTCTCTTTCGCCTAATGAAGACATGGTAAATGCCATAAAGGTTGAACAGAGTATGCATAAAAGTATTGCAATTTTTGTTGTTTTCTTAGATAAAGAAGCAATGCCATCTTGAAAATTCTTTGCTGACTAGTTGGCTTCGGTATGGGGAAAAAATCTTGGAATATTTGTTACTTATTGTAGAATTATACAAAAAGGGATTTTTGTTGTTTTTTTAAAGAATCATAATATGCAGGAAAGAGTTTTGGAAAATAAATTTTGGAATGTTGGTCATTCCATGTTTAGGGTTTATCCTTGGTCTCTGAAAGGAAATTTTGAGATAGTTGTTGCTAGGTCGGTTCCCAACTTGGTTGAAATAAAAAAGATTCATGTAGAATTCTGGTCATTTATTACCCAGATTTTGAAACTCCTAGGCTTGGTTCTGCAAATTGAACAATTGTGGGTTACCCTTCCTCATTTGAATGCTAGAGTTTCGGTTGCTTTAACACCAGAAGTTGATTTTATTGATAGTATTTCCCTTGAATTTGCTAGAGAAATTTTTTTCTAGGAATTCTCTATGCTAGTAAAATTAAATGCATGTTTTCATTGTAGATGTAATAGGCACACTAAGAAAGATTGCCTAGCTTTAAAATATGTGCAGAAAGAAAAATTCAATATAGCGAATAATGCTGATAAAAATGATAATACCAACAATAGTTATAAGAATTATTTTGATGACAAGGATGGAAATAATAATAAAACTAACCCTAGCAATAGGGACTCGAATAAACATAAAGCCCAAACCCTAGAGAACAAACAATATTCTACAGTTATTAAAGATAATCATATAGATTTTATGGATAATAACATGTTTATCACACTGTCGAATCCGCTATTTGATGAGGAGTTTGAATTTGTCCCTGCACCAAAAAGGAACCCTTCTCCACTAGATTCCCATCCATCATGTGTAATTTTCGTAGGTATCCTAATAGATAATGCAACCCCCCCCCCCCCAAANATAGATAATGCACCCCCCCCCCCCCCAAATTGAATGCTCAGAAATTAGATATTGTTTCTATTAATAATAAAGATGATAAAATGAAAAAAACTATAAAGGAATAGAAAAACCTGCATGTGGAATCAATAGTCCCTCCTGAATCCCTATGAATTGTTTCCTTCATTAAAGAGGACCAGTTCATAGAAGTTGTTAGAAAGAAAAGGAAAACTAGAGGCAGATACTCCTTGTCTAATAGTAATAAAGGCAAGAAGAAACTCCCAGATTGTTTTAATCGGCTATGCAAGGACACAAAACCTCCCCCAAAATAATTCATCATGTTGCACATCCATAGTTGGAATGTTTGAGGGTTAGAGATGCCTGATAGGAAATATGCAGTTAGGAGATGGTGTAACCAGTTGATGGTTAAAGATATTATTTGCTTACAAGAAATTAAAGTTGTAGGATTTGAAGCTCACACTATTCTTAATTTTATTTGGGATAAAGCAATTGGATTTCACTCAAATCATGAGAGGGGTAAAGGAGGAGTGGCTATTCTCATTAACCCTAAATGGGATGAGCAGATTCATAGTCATGGATTATTTGGGTGACCTTTAAATTTTGTCAAGAGGCGATCGTGATTTGTAATGTGTATGCAACTAACATCTAGAGAGAGAGAGAGAGCTTTGGGAATGGTGTTTTCAACATCTTCCTAACAACCCTTGGCTTTTTGTAGGAGATTTCAACATGGTAGAACACAAGACAGATAAAATGGGAGGGATGGATCATGTGTGGAAAGGTAATGAGTTTCTTTTTGGAAGAAGTTCAAAAGAAAGTTTAATCTTATTGACCCCATGGAACATATGCATAAAAATTTTCACGATATCTGGTTCACCTGGTGCAATAATTAGAAGGGTAAACAAAGAATGTATTGTAGACTAGATAGATTTTATGGGGATGTATCTTCCTTCTCATTTATCCCTGAAGGTGATCATGTTCCAGTGGTGGTATACTCGACATCTATTTCATATCATTCACCTATTCAGTCCTGCATAAAAAATGAAAGAAGTGGTAATTCTGGAATTGAGGAAAAAAGATACAATTCGTTTAAACTCAATGTCTCACTACTTGATGACCCTTACAATGTAGTTTCTATTGAGATGGTCACCAACTTGACTAAGCTTTGTAATCCTCTAGCAGATGTTATTATGTTATGGGAAGTGATGATGGAGACTTGGAAGATAGTATGTGCAGGATCATGGTATACCAAGCTATGGCCTTAAGTGGCAATGAAAAATCAGAAAATCAGGGTTAGTCAACTTGACGTAAAAAGTTGAACATCTTATCAACCTTATGTGAAATTTTTTTAAGAGTAGAATGTCTAGGAAATTTAATTTAGTTTCTAAACTACTAGCCCTTGTCTGAAAAAAAAAATTCTAATTGTTCAATATTTTTTATTTCAATGCAGTAGTACAAAAATTTTAGGAAAAAGATAAAAGTATGTGTATATCTGACCACCTTAATCACAATCAAATGATGATATATTTTCACAAGATTCTAAATATAAGTAGTAGACTCATTCCTGGATGTGACACATATTATTTTGTAATTTT
This sequence comes from Thuja plicata, assembly GCA_018584345.1. Classification (NCBI taxonomy): domain Eukaryota; kingdom Viridiplantae; phylum Streptophyta; class Pinopsida; order Cupressales; family Cupressaceae; genus Thuja; species Thuja plicata. The sequence goes on from MU223492.1 coordinate 7,646,231, forward strand.
TTTACCAAATAAATAACTAATTATGAATTTTCTGCTACAAATTATTCAAAATAAAAAAAAACTCTCGTGTCTGACCACCTTAACTAATTCTAAACTTTACAAAATTGCAAACTTTTTTTTCCTTATAGTAGGTGAAGCATAGAATGTGACGCATGTTTCGAATTTCAAAAAGGTTAAACTGTTTGAAAGTTATAGTTGTTTTCAATCAGTTTGTCAATCAGGACTTTAGAGATAACTCAATTAGAAAATAAGTAATAATTACTTACTGAACTTGAATTATGACAACAATTATATTGATGGAAAGCTGATAATGTCTTTAATAAACCTTTTTTTTCATCAATTTCGGGTGAAAAAAAGGTCGTCAGCTACATGGTCTTAGTCTGTAGATCAGAGGAAATATGGTGAACATGTCAATTGTGTTGACCATCCATGTTTGGCATTGGAAATCCAAAACCCAAAGTAAATACCAAGCCTAATCGTATATCCAATATTATCAGATATCTGAAATTATCGAATATCCGATAACTCCTGCCAAAAGACAACATCTTGATTTCAAACCTCTTTTCAATTTTATGATTTTATATTTTTAGTTTATATATTATAAATTTTATTTGTTTTAATAATAATATTAGATGGTAATTGCATTAGTATTATATAAATATTTAAATATTAGTATTGTATTATATAAATTAGTATTATATTATTATTATTTGTTTCTCTAGTGTATAATATTATAATATTAGTATTAATTATTTATTAATATTTATATTATAACAATAATACCTAGGAGAGAGAGAGAGAGAGTATTAATATAAACATGATATTAATATTAATATTGTTAAAATATAATAGTAATGTAAAGTAAAATAAACACTCAAAATAGAATGAAAATGAAAAGGTTCAAGCCAAATTTGGGTGGGACATCTGTGAAGTGCACAAGGACCATCTTGGGAAGGCCTACAAGTATGTGGCTTGGTTCTAGGAGATTCCACTCAGATTCCATTTGGCGACCAGATCTCAGTTGGTGCAAAAAGTGTCATTTTTACTCAGTTAAAAGTTGCTCAATGGTGCATCTTTCAAACCATTCATCATGGGACAAAACCATTTGCTCCATCAGCTCCAGTTGTCTGGGTAAATGCTAGGGGATACCTTTCTTTGCTCACTTAGCATCAAGAACATTTTGGCACATGTCAGTCCGAAGCGATCCCAAGGTGCACTAAGCCAAATTGGGCAGGGGTTTTTGGAGATCCATATCTCAGACCTCGTGAGAGATTTCAAAGATCTATGAAGTGCACAAGGACCATATTGGGAATGTTGAAAATGAATTGAGTAACTAAGAGGGGAGGGGTGAATCAGTTACCAAAAAACCAAATCCAAGTCCCTTAGATGTCTTAAACAATTTAGTCACTGTTGCTCGGTTAACATAGATATTTTAATGTCACTCGATTAACATAGCAAATCTTAAGATATTAACTGTGATTATCTTTAGTAATTAATTGCAAAAATAAGTAATGTGATTTACGCATCCAGAGCAATGGCAACTTACTTCCGATGACTTTGAGGAGGGTCTACAACTTGATGTCCCTGGCGTATATCCATTCGTTTCACTTGGCTCCCTCATACGCTCCTCGGCAGGTTAGCATTAATGGCATCAACATCACCAAGTGCCATTAAAGCTGCCTTGAGTGTTAAGACTTTTAACCAGGCAGGAAAAGATGCCACTCACATTTTGAGCACTAAAATCTCCTCTAACCCTAAGGAGAAGCCACAGCGCATTCCAGAGTCTTCCAAACACAGTGTAGGAGACACTCTGCAGAATGGAGGAGAGCAACCGATCACCCCCAGAACTAAATCCTTCAAGAAGGCCATCCAGAATGAATGCATCCTACCAGAAGGAGCTGCCTTCCTCACAAATGCAACACAAGGGGTATCTGCTGCCAAAGGAAATGGAGGTAAGGAACATGTTCCTCCCAAGTTAGTTATTAAACCAAATTCGTAGATGAATGTTGTCGTTAATCAGGAGAAATCTAAGCTTAGAGAATGTGCTATTTTTTTTGCTGCAGTAGATTGTGCCAGGGTTCCTTCTAGGAATTTTCTTAATGATTGGTTTCATAAAACACGGGGGCAGAAGCTAGGTTTTCATTTCTCATATTGTCGTATGCTTCAAAAGGTTTTATTCATTCTATTTTTTTGTGACCCTAAAGCGCAAAAGGCTATTGTGGGCAAACAATTTTGGAGAGTTGGCCCCTACAACTTTAGGGCAATTCCTTGGTCCCTCAAAGCCTCCCATGATGATGTCCTAGCCCTCTCTAGACCCAGATGAAATATCATAGGCAATCTTCCTCTGTATCTGTTAAATATCATCCCACTTGCTCTCGAGCCGATAGGAAATGTTCTCAGAATTGACCAGTCTAACACTCTCATCCCGAATACTGATGTTCATGTCCTCTCTATCAAACTCAGTGTTGAACTTCTAGATTCTATGTAGTTTGACCTTGATCCCATGCTCGTGTGCTGCCCGATTATCTTCCTGGGTGGGTTAGATGGTTGCTTTGTGTGCAGGAAAGGAGGTCACAAAAAGAAAGAGTTCCCTATTATTCTGAAGAGGAATGAGCGGAATAAAAAAATTACTCCTCCTCAAAACCCTAATAGAATTCCAACCCCTGAGGAACATGATTCTTCCTCCCAAATTAATACTACCTCACAATCTCCTCCCACTGTGCAGATTTCACCCCCCTCTGCTTGGAACCAAGACTCTGCTGCTCTCTCAATAACACTGGATAAATTGAAAGGCAAGTTTAACTCCCCCCCAAAAGAACTCTCTTTTAGTACTAAACCCATTGAAGGTATCCCCAACATTGAAACCCTGGACTTTGGCCTTATTGGTCCTAAGCCGAAACCAATACATAGAACTAAGAATGCTCAGCAGTTGGGTGTGGATAAGATCGAGGATTGAACAAGGAAAAAAAAAAGTGATTCTCAGCCCAAGTGTAAAATATACTACCTTCCTCTAGGGAAAAGTCCTATAAAAGACCCAACCCCTCCCTCTGCTCCCTCTATAGGGAGAGTGGACACATCCCAAAACTCCCCTAGTCACTCCACAACCGAGAATCTATCTCTTTCCCACTATCAGGGTGGTGGGAGGGGTGGGGAATCCCCCCTCCTAACATGGATGAAAGGCTGAATGTTTTTGCTATTGTAGTCATTCCAGCCCCCCCTCCCCTCCCTCCACCTCCTGATAAGTGGAAGTATGTAACTGTTGGGTTGAGGAGAAATCGAGGATGCTCTCTCTACAGAGGGAACAAGGTTGGAAGTGGGGTAGAAGAAAGACTCTGATTTGGAGGAAGGAGAGATTGGATCCTTGAGTGATGCCCATCAAATAGAGAGCTCAAAAGAGAATTTTGTCTTTGCAGCGGATCCCTCCAATAGCAATAAGATTAACGCTCCATCATTGGGATTGGTTAAGAGGAAGAAAAGGGGAAGACCACCTCTCTCTGGTGGGAATCCTAAACCCTTTAAGGCCCCTAGGCTGGATATTCCTAAATGCTTCAAAGGATTTAGGAAACCCATGGAGACAGATTGATAAACAATTGATATGCTACTAAATTGTGCATCCTAGAATGTTAGAGGATTGGAAGCCTCTGACAGGAAATATGTGGTCAAAAGATTCCTTTTTTCTCACAGAGAGTTAGACATTTTAATGCTACAAGAAGTCAAAGAAATAGGGTTTGAACTTGATATTGCATTTAAGTGTATCTAGAAAGATGAACCTTCTTTCTCTTCTAAGCATCCTAGGGGTAAGGGTGGTACCTCAATATTGATTAGCCCTTCTTGGAAAAAGGCAGTTAAAAATTTGGGCATTTCACCCTGTAACAGAGAAGTTTGGGTGAAGTTGAAGGTCAAGGATTTTGAATTTGGTATTTGTTCTATTTATGCCCCAAATGAGCACAGTGGCAGAATTAAGCTTTGGAGATGGTTAGAAAATCTAGAGTCCATTCCTTAGATAGTTGCAGGAGATTTCAATATGGTGGAGAGGGTACAAGATAATTTGGGTGGACTCAAGTTTGATTGGAGAGGCAATGAACCCCTTTTCTGGTGCAGGATGGTGAACAATCTCAACCTTTTTGACCCCTTAGCTGGGAAAAAGAGTGAATCAAAAGGTATATGGTATACTTGGTCTAATTTTCAAAGAGGAGATAGGAGAATATACTCTAGGTTGGATAGGTTCTACCTCAATAAACTCCAGTTCAGTTGTTAGCCCTATTCGGACAATAACTATGTTAAGGTTCTGCCCTTCACCCTTTCAGACCACCACCCCATCTTTTCCTCTATTCAGATCATAGAAGATGAAGTATCTAATGCCCCACCTAAGCAAGGTTTTGCTCTAAATACTTCCCTATTGAGAGATGAAGATGTGCAGGTGGCAGTCAAGATCATATCTTGGTTTAATGATAACGTTGCACTTCATGAGTCAGATATTGATAGATGGAATCAGACCACCAAATCATGGTAGATTCTGCTCAAAATAGTAGGTATTAAGAGAGCTAAGGATTCTAGAATGTTAGAATACAAGCTAGTGGAGTCTCTACAGAAGGCTAAAACAAGGATTCAATCTAACCCTTCCTCTGAGGAATTGCTTGAAGAGGTTGTTACCTGTAGAGATTCTCTCAGGAGGATTCAAGTGGTCAAGATCAGAGGTGATAGAGTTAGAGCCAGGATCAAATGGATTAACTTGGGGGATAGAGGCTCCAAATTCTTCTTTCAAACCCTTAAGAAGAAAGAAGCTAGAGATAAGATTGATAGTATCAGAGTAAATTACTCTATTGTTTCCTCTCAACAAGAGATTCTTAAAAATTTCTCCTCCTACCAAAATTTGTTCTCTTCAGAAGATGTTGACCCCTCTATGGAGGAGGCCAGGGGTAAGATCAGAACCCTTATCCCTAAAAAGATAAAAGAGGAAGATGCAACTACCTTGGACAAGGGACTTACTGAGGATGAGATTAAATCCGCCATCAATAGAATGGCCAATGACAAAGTTCCAGGCCCAGATGGAATGCCAATTGAGTTCTATAAGACCAACATAGAGTGGATTGGGCCTAAGCTTCTTCAATTTTATAATGAAGCTATTGAACTAGGCACCATCGGCCCTAAGCTAAGTGCTGGCCTCATTAAACTCATTCCTAAAGAGGGAGATAGCCTCCTAATAAAAAACTGGAGACCTATTACTCTTCTGAATGTAGTCTATAAGGTTTTAGCCAAAGTTCTTGCAATAAGAATTGAGATCTTCTCCCCTCTATCATCAATAGCACCCAAACAGGATTCGTCAAGGGGAGATATATCCTTGAGAATCTGATAACATGCTAGGAGGCTATGAACTGGGCAAAAGTCTCAGGGAAGAATTGTGCTATGCTTCTCATAGATTATGAGAAGGCATGTGACAGGATTGAATGGAGATTCATCATGTTGATGTTAGAAGCTTTAGGATTCCCACCCTTCTTCTGCAAAATGGTATCAACACTTTTACATGGTGCCATGGCTGCAGTTGAAATTAATGGAGCCAGATCAGATTTCTTCAGTCTCTCCATATTAATCATGCAAGGCTGCCCTCTAGCCCCCTCTCTGTTTGTTATTGCAGTAGATTCTTTACATTACCTTCTAAGAGATGATTCCCTCTCCCCTAGAGTGAAAGGGGTCCTCCTCCCCAATAATCAGGATGTTGCCAATGTCCAGTTTTCAGATGACACCTCCATCCTCCTCCAACTTGAGGAGAACAATATGAGACTATTCATGAACAAACTTGGCCTCTTCTGCAAAGCCTCCAGCAGCAAAGTCTTGCTATCCAAATCTGTTATGTTGGGATGGGATCAGAACCCTCTTGTCTGGTGGAATAACTTTGAGTTTGCTTGTGGAGGGCCTGAACATATGGTCAGATATTTGGGCATCCCATTCTCCATCTCCCCTAACCTCAATCAGATGTGGGAGTGGATCTTTGAGAGGATCAACAAAAAACTAACTAAGTGGGGCAGTAACCTTCTTTCCTTCCCTGGTAGAGTACAGGTATGTCAGAATATTTTGTCTTCTTACCTAGTGTACTTTTCCTCCATGTGGTTGTTTAATCAACACCAATTCAACACTATTCAAAAGGTTATTAGGAACTTTCTATGGTCAGATGACAGAGGGAACAAAAGAACACATGCAGTTTCCTGGGAATGGTCTACCAAAGATAAATCATTGGGAGGTCTTGGACACAAGGACCTCAAGTCACAAGGCATAGCCCTAGTGGTTAAATGGATAGCTAAAGTAGGGGAGGGGGAAGAACCATCAAAATTTATGGTGAGAAACAATCTGCAATTAGCGCACTGTAACAGGCCTAAAGGATGGCAAAACCTCAGTTTTATAGATACCCTCACTATAGATAATAATGTTGTTCTTCAAAGATCAAGTGTTTTCAAAAGCAATTGGAAGGCATGGAAATATGTTAAGGGTTTTCTGATTAATCAGGGACCAGTTGAGAAGAGTGGAAAGATTTGCAGTCTCAAATCCATCTGGTGGAACCTTAAACATGGAGATAAGAAGCTAGCACTCTTACAGGGTTGTTCAACAAAGAAATGGGCTAGAATGGGTATTGTTACCTTTGGAAATATCATCTAGCAAGACACACTTCCATCATGGGAGTGGTTTGAATCTCATTTCAATATTCCCCATACCAAAATGAGAACCTATTCTATCCTACAAGATGCCTTTAATGCCCTGGGCCCTTTTAAAGGATGTTGTACTAAATCCTATTGTAGCCTCCAGCTATGTTGGCCTGATAGTACCCCTCTTCACCGTAGTAAGTCTAAATATCTGTATCAACTACTGACCAACAATGGTGACATCTTTTCCCATATGAACTGAAAGTGGGATCTGGATGTCCAAGATTCTGAATGGATGAAATACTTTAATATGCTATGGAATAGAAAAGTTGAACCAAAGCTCTCTTTCTTTTTGTGGAAACTTTTCCTACACAAACTTCCATTTAAGAAACCGGGGGCAGATCCAAATATCTGCACTGTTTGTAAACAACCTAAATCTGTTAAACATGTATTTCTTGAGTGTATGTTTGCCTCTGAGATCTGGAGCATGTTTGGTCTATCTTACAAGACTCATTTTAATGCTTTAAATATAATTTTTGGTACTATCAACTACAACAAATTCTGTAACTCATTTTGGACTTTACTTTCTTCTGTCATTCTTTGGTTCATCTGGAAGGCTTAGAATAATGATGTACTTGTAGGTAAGAATAGGAACCTTACTAAGTCTCGCAAGAGACTCATATATCTTGATATTTCCTTGCAGGTCATGGTCATCATAAGGATGAAGGAGAGAAAGTTCTTGCAAGTGTTGAGAGAGGGAAGCAGCACCATAAAGAAATCAGATATTGCACATGGTTTTACTACTATGAAAGACAAAGATGACTTTGTGATCACCTTAGCAGAGTTCATCCAGAAGATTAAACATGAGCAACAAAAAAAGGAGAAGGGAGCTATAAAGACATCATGAACTACAAAGTTATAGGCTACAACTTTGTCTCCTTGGACACCAATGATAATGAAGAAGAAGGAGATGGCTCCCCCTGAATTCTAGCTTTCTCTTTTTTGTCATATAGTATACTTCTTGTTAAATATGTATAAAATTTGAAGACTTTGCTCAGTAGTACTGAGAATTTTTGTAACACCTTAAGAACTCAGTTCTGACTTTTGTTGTACTAAACATTTTATAATTTATATGCAATAGAAAAAAAAATTAATTGCAGAAATAAACCATAAAGAAAATGAAATGTACACATATAACACCAAGATTTAACGTGGAAACCCAATATGGGAAAAACCACCAATTACAACTAGTCACTATTTTTCACTCTTTTGAAGTGAGCCCTGTTAGGAGCCAACCCTATTAAAGGTTACATTAACACACTATTAGGTGTGACCCTATTAGAGGATTTAATCACCTTTTAAGGAGTGGCCTTGTGAGAGGTCTTTAAGCACTTCAATGTAGAAATGTCACCTTTTGATAGGTTTTACAAAAGACTATTAAGTCCATTATGCTAAGAGATTTTGATCATTGCTACAATTGTTAGAAAGTAACAATGGATTGACCTGTTTTGACAAGCAACTATTTTTGTTGATTCAGATCTCTTTTCTGGATTAAATACTTGATCCTCACTTATCGAATATTCTGTTGCAGTCCTCTGTGTTCTATCCTTAATCAAAATCCCATCTGGTTTCACCTTCACTCTTCATATCACTTACACACACTATCTCTCTCTCAATATTCAATCCAAACTTGACCTTATATATATATATATATATATCAGGGATAACTTTAGGAAACCCCCTCTAGAAAAATATATAAAATTCTGGTGAATCTTTCATTTTATTTTTTTTAAAAATAATTCCTATTGGCGAATCTCAAGCAATAACCAAAATTTCATTAATGACCATGGAAAATAATTATATTTAAAGAAAAAAGAGTTCTTATAGAAAATTATTAGGCTAACTATGAAAATATTTGATGGGTTTAAGGGAACTCTATAGTATCTAGTTGCTACCATTTATTTAAAATATAATCAAATAATCCTCATTGTATTGTGTGAGATAAATGTATATCATTATTTTTATTATTATAATAGGACCCAAAATTTCTTCAATGTCATTGATTTATCAACAATCCAAAGGAAATCTTAGCCCCTATAAGCGTTACAAATAATATAGTAACATTTTTGCCTCATGGAATATAATGAAGATTACTAGATTATATTTTAAATCAATAATGATAACTAATGTTGGTGACACAACCCTACTATAACTAATAGTTATGATATATTATTGAATTAATTTAGATTTCTATAATAACTAATAAAATTTAGGCGAATTGAATCTAACCATCTATCAAATATTAGGTGAATCTTTGAGTTCAAATTTTTAATAAAATAAATTATTTGGCGATTTAAATATTTCTAAAATAAAATTTTGTAAAAATATGGCAATTAAGGTCACCTTAAATCTTGAATTATTAGCCAAATTTGGATTCTCAAATTTCAAAAATTAGCCAATTGCCGAATATTAGACACTAAAAAAATCACTGATATATATATATATATATATATATATATATATATATATATATATATAAAATAAGACTTGTCAAGTCGGCCTTAATATCATTCTAAATAAATAATAAAACTTATGTCTCTCAGCTGCATATAGCCAATAATCCATAAAATATAAACCACTGTTAGTCGGCTAAAACTAACTGTTTAACTCGGTCAACACTGAAATCCTTCAACGCCCGACCAACACTGTAATGCCCGAGTGAACTCAATTAGAACTAAAAATCACTTTGGTCCTCTTCAATTCATGAGAGTGCTAGGCATGAACTAGCTGTGCTCGGATAGGATTAGACATTTGTGTAAACATCACTATACTTGTGTAAACATCAATGATAATACACAATTGAATAATTGTCATCAACAATCTTCCTCTTTGGCATTGATGGCAACACAACATGTCATAATACAAAGAATTATAGAGCAGCAGACATAAAAATGAAATTTTTATTAATGTCCTTAACTTCATTTTGATTCTCATCCAAAAAATCCCTCTTACATTAATCTTTGTTTCTGATAAAGTTCTCCCTTTGTCATCAATCTCTCCATCAGTAATCTTTATGACATACAATAATCTCTCCCTCTTTCAGTAATCATTATGACATACAATAATCTCTCCCTCTTTGACAACCAATTCCAAAGACACCAACTGCCATATCCAATGAAATTTTAATGTACCTATTTGTACTTATTCATATGCAATAAGCTCTAAATATCTGCATCAACATGTTAAGTCTGTTATGTAGCTCGGTTGATGCATCACTAAACTATGTTTTAGTGAGCCTCAATTATGGGAATTACCCATAGATTTCCTCTAAGATAAAAAAATACATCCTTAGGTAATGGTTTTGTGAATATGTCTACAATTTTTTCTTTAGTATTCACATATTCCAATCTCACTTTCTTGTCCTGAACCAATTCTCTCAAGAAATGATACTTTATTGCAATATGTTTAGTCTTAGTATGCATCACAAGGCTCTTTTAGATATTAATAGCACTGGTGTTATCACAGTAGATAATTATTGGTTCTATGATTTCCACCTTCATAACTGACAACAATTGTTTGAACCATATGATGTTTGAACAATTTACTGTTGCAGCAACATACTCTGCTTCTGTTGTAGATTGAGAAATGCAGTTTTGTTTCTTTCTTGTCTAGGAGACTAACCTCTTGCAAAGAAATAATGCTCCATCACTTGTGATTTTTCTTTCATCAAAACTTCTATCCCAATTAGCACCAATAAAATTCTTCAAATCAAAGTTTCCTCCTTTCTTATACCATAATCTATATTCTTCAGTACCCTTAAGATATCTCAGAATCCTTTTGATATCCATCAAATGATTCTCTCGAGGATTACCTGAAAACCTTGCAACAATACCAACTGCTAATGCAATATCAGGTCTGGTCTGAACAACATATTGAATTTTACCAATCATGGATCTGTAGGTAGTCTGGTTTACTTCCTTTGAATCATCATTTTTAGACAACTTATGTCCAGTAGGCATAGGTTTTCCAACTGGTCTAGAGTCTTCCATCACAAATTTCTTCAGTATCTCTTTGATGTATTTAGACTGGGTAATATAGATACCATCACTCATCTGATAAAATTGTAAACCAACAAAGAATTTAATTTCACAAACATAGACATTTCAAATTCCTTACTCATAGCTTCTGAGAATGCTCTACATAAGTCATCATATCTAGTAAACAATATATCATCAACATATATTTCTACTAATAGTATCTTGTTCTGAGGTCCTTCTTTGATGTATAAGCTACTATTGTCATTAGTTCTCTAAAATCCAATTCTTATCAAGTAACCATGCAGTCTTTCATACCAGGCTCTAGGAGCTTGCTTCAATCCATACAATGGTTTGTGTAATTTTCAAACTATATTCCTTTTGTTAGGATCTATAAAACCTTTAGTTTTCTCAATGTAGACTTCTTCTTCAAGAATTCCATTCAGAAATGCAAATTTTACATCCATTTGATATACCTTGTATCCTTTGTGTGCAGCATATGCTAGAAGAGTTCTGACTCCTTCAAGTCTTGCAACAAGAGAAAAAGTTTCTCCATAATCAATACCCTCTTCTTGAGCATATCCTTTACATACTAATCTTGCCCTATTTCTGGAAACTTCTCCTTTTTCATTGATCTTTTTTCTGAAATCCCATTTAGTACCAATCACATTCTTATCTTTTGGTCTAGGTACAAGAGTCCAACTTTTGTTCTTTTCTATCTCCTCAATCTATTCATTCATTGCTTTGATCCAGCTTTCATCATTCAAAGCATCTTTAATAGTTCTAGGTTCAATTTCACTAAGTGGACATGTACCTTTAATTTTGTTTCTTTTCATTACACCTTCTATCTGATCTCCAATTATTTTTTCAGGTGCATGATGCCTTTTGACATATTTTGCAAGTACATGATCCTTTCTTCTTGATTCTGGGCTTGTTCTACTAGGTTCACCATGCTCAAAAGTTCTCTATTCTTCTATCTGATACTCATGTTCCACTATCTGAGACTCGGGCACCTCTGTCTGAGACTCAAGTGCCTCTGTCTATGACTCAGTTCCCTCTATCTATGACTCAGTCTCTTTAGTCTGCGACTCAGTTTCCTCTACCAACAGCTCAGGTTGCACAGGTTTCAACTTAGGTTGAACTATTTTGGTTTGTGCAGATGAATTCAATGGTTGACAGGGATGTTGTCCAATCACCATTTCTTGTGTCTTAGGTATAGTATCAGGTTCATAATATACAAAGTTTTAGTAATCCTGAGGTTCTTTACTACTCTGTTCTTCACCTCTTTCTACAAACTTATCAATACTTACATGCACACTTTCTATGACTTTATGAGTAGAAAGATTTAAACATTTATATGCTTTGATTTTACAAGAGTAGCCTAGGAATATACCTTCATCACCTTTTACATCAAATTTCCCATTTATTGCTTCCTTCAAGATGTAACATTTACTTCCAAATACTTTGAAATAATGAGCATTAGGTTTATAGCCATACCATAATTTAAAAGGTGTCTTCTCAGTACCTTTCTTTATTTGAACTTGGTTCAAGGTGTGAATTGCAATGTTGATGGCTTCCTTCTAGTATTTGGTAGCAACATTCTTTTCAATCATCAAGGTTCTTACGCAATCCATAATGGATATGTTCCTTCTTTCTTCTATACCATTCTTTTGTGGAGTACCTGGGGAAGATACTTTTCTTTTGATTCCTCTTTCATTGCATAATTCATTGAATTCATTAGAAATGAATTCTCCTCCTCTGTCAGTTCTTAAGAATTTGAGTTTATTTCCTGTTTGTTTCTCAACTCTGGCTAGGTACCATTTGAACTTCTGAAAAGCTTCTGATTTTTCTTTGAGAAACATAACAGTCATCATTCTAGAATGATCATCAACAAATAGCATGAAATACTTCTCACCTGTATAACTTGTTGTTCCAATTGGTCCACATAAATTAGTATGTACCAATTCCAAAACTTCTTCTGTATTGTATTTCTTTCTCTTGAAGCTACTTTTTTCCATCTTCCCAATTTGACATTGTTTGCATATTTCTAGTTCAGGCTTCTTCAAAATAGGAATTCCTCTTACTCTTTTGTTCTTTCTTATGTTAACCAGGTTATCAAAGTTCACATGACATAACCTTTTATGCCATAACCATCTTTCTTATACTTGTGCAATAAAATATGAACTTTCATTGAGATCAAGATAAAATAGATTACCTTTTGTTTTTCTGCCAGTTCCAACTAGGTTTCCCTTACCATCCAGGAGCTTGGACTTACCATTCATGAATTCTACCTTGAAACCAATTTTATTCACTTGTGCCACACTTAGTAGATTGTGCCTTAGTCCTTCAACCCAATGAGCATTATCACATTTGATTCCTTCTGTTAAAGCAATACAACCTTTACCTTTCACATAGTAGGGTTCATCATTCCCAAAACTAACACTCCCACCATCATAGTGCTCAAGATGTTCAAATTTGGTTTTATCACCATTCATGTGGTGAGAACAACCACTATCAATTACCCAAGTGTCATTCTTGATAATATGAGAATATAGTGTTGTATTTTCATTATCTTGATTATCTTTCTCATCCTTAATAGAAATATAAACCATTTCATCTTCATCTTCATCACTATTAGAATCTTTAGCAATGTAACAAGATTTCTTACCTTTGTCTTTGTAGCTTTTGTAATCTTTCTTTCCTTTAAACTTGTTGAAATTTTTCTCACCTTTGTCTTCCTTGTTTGGACACTTATCAACAATGTGACCAACCTCATCACATGAAAATCAAATTAATGGTATTCTTCCCTTGTACTATCCTTTTCATTTTGCAGCTCTCCTTGCAATTAATGCTTCAATGATTTCCAGATCTTCACCATCAAATTCATCATCACTGTCACTGTCAATATGTTTTCCTTTCATCTTTCAAGGTTTAAATTATCTTTGAATGTAGAATCAATATTGCCAAGATTAGGAGAGTAATTGTCAAAGTTATCCAACTCAAAACATGATAATCTTCAAATTAATCCATCTAGAGTTATACCATTACTGCATCGCATTTCTTGAATAGATGAAACTCTAATTGCATAGATAGGAAGTAAATTTCTCAATACCTTACTAACCACTGTTGTGTCTTCAATTACTCCACCGGCATCTCTGATGGCACTGACACTTTTCTTGATTCTTTCATGGTATTTTGTAATGTCTTCTCCTTCTTTCATTTTCATCATATCAAATTGTCCTTGGAGAATTTCTACTTTGGCTCTCTTTACATTGACATCTCCTCCATGAATATCATGTTTTTTGTTCCACATATCAAAGGCAGTAGGGAAGTCCTTTACTTCAAATTTGGAATAGATGAGTCCAGGGACTATATCAATCATCATTATGTTATGATGCTTCATGTCTATCATCTGATCTATATTCAAAGATCTCAGTGGTTCCACATACCTATGGTCCAAGAATTTAAAACCAGTATCTCCAATGGTAGATAGATGTAGTCTCATCAAATCTTTGCATGCAACAAAATTGCCTTTGTTAAGCTTTGGGATCTTTCTTCTGTAAGACATCTCTGATCTTTAGATTAGGCCTTGAAACCTTCCCTGAAAGCACCAAATGCTCTGATACCAATTATTGGAAATGAATTGAGTAACTGAGAGGGGAGGGTGAATCAGTTACCACAACCAATTCCCTTAGATGTCTTAAATAATTTAGTCATTGTTGCTTAGTTAACACAAATATTCTATTGTCACTCGGTTAACATAGAAAACCTTAAGATACTAACTGTGATTATCTTTATTAATTAATTGCAAAACCATAAACCATAAAGAAAAATAAATCTACATAGATAACACCAAGATTTAACATGGAAACCCAATATGGGAAAAACCACCAATTGCAACTAGTCACTTTTTTTGCTCTTTTGAAGTGAGACCTATTAGGAGACACCCCTATTAAAGGTTACAATAACACATTGTTAGGTGTAAACCTATTAGAGGATTTAATCACCCTATAAGGAGTGGCCTTGTGAGAGGTATTTAAACACTTCAATGTAGAAATGTCACCTTGTGAGAGGTTTTACAAAAGACTGTTAAGTCTACTCTGTTAACAGATTTTGATCACTGCTACAATTGTTAGAAAGTAACAATGGATTGACCTGTTTTGATAAGAAATTGTCTTTGCCGATTCAGATCTCTATTATAGATTAAATAATTGATCCTTGCTGATCAGATATTTTGTTGCAGCCCTCTCTGTTCTATCCTTAATCAGAATCCCATATGATTTCGCCTTCACTCTTCATATCACTTACATACACTATCTCTCTCTCTCAATATTCAATCCAAACTTGACCTTATATATATATATATATATATATATATATAAGCCTTGTCAGGTAAGCCTTAATATCCATCCAAATAAATAATAAAACTCATATCTCTCAGCTACATATAGCCAATAATCCATTAAATATAAACCAATATTAGTCACTGACACTAACTGTTTAACTCGGTCAACACTGAAATCCTTCAATTCCTAACCAACACTATAATGCCTGAGTGAACTCAGTTATAACTAAAAATCACTTTGGTCCTCTTCAATGCCTGAGAGTGCTTGGCATGAACTTACTATGCTCATATAGGATTAGATATTTGTGTAAACATCACTATACTTGTGTAAATAGAAATGACAATACACAATTGAATAATTTTCATCATCATGGAAGGCCTACTAGCACATAGCTTGGTTCTGGGAGATTCCACTCGGATTCCCTTTGGAAACCCGATCTCGATTGGTGCAAAAATTTTTATTGTTTCTTAGTTTAAAGTTCCTCAATGGTGCATTTTTCAAATTGTTCATCGTGGGACAGAACTGTCAACTCCATCGACTCCATTTGGCCAGGTAAACGCTAGGGGAGGCCTTTCTTTTCTCGCATAGCATCAAGAACGTGTCGGCGCATGTCGGACCGAAGTGTTCCCAAGGTGCAATAACTCAAAATGAGATTTCAACCCAACAACTCAAATCAAGGTTTCTAATGCCACAAGAGACCTAATTCAACCAATTTCATAAGGAATCAACTGATTGTGGAGTCAGATTCTATGGATTATGCACAAAGTGCTTGAAATTTTCTAGGAGACCTAGTTCACTATTTTAGGACATCATGGACCTTCCAGAACCCATAACTCCAAAAAAAATTGAATCACTTGGTGAACAAATGGGGCTTTCAAACACCCTTCATTAATATTTCCAACATATCCAAAGAAAGAGGTAGGTTATTTTTGGACCATACCCTATTGTTACAACTTTGAGACCTCAAAAATACATAAAAATGGGCAAAATTACAAAGGAACTAGATCATAAAATTAACCCAAAGACTCCCTCTCTTGGAAGGTAGTTAATTATGTCCTAAAACACCCAAATATGAAAGGAATTAGTCTCAGACTCTTGGGAACATTAAAATCCCCAAATTAGGCTCCTAAACCCTCCAAAACTAGGGCTTCTCCAATTTTGACTCTCCAAGAGAACTTCCAGCCAACCAAAGGTGGATTGACCATCCTTTCATCATAATTAATTTCTGCTAATCATAAAAAGTGCTCCTCTTGAGGCCCAATATGCTACTGCAATATCTATGCAAGCATTTCCTTATTCCTTAACCCTGCAACAGTCATCAAATGGTGATCACCTACAACATCTAATGAATTTCCTTTCATATTTAGTGTTAGACATATATAATATACATTTTTGATTCATCCCCAAGTCACAATGATTACAAAAAGGGGATGAATCTCAATCCATTCTTCTAAACCAATGCAAAACTATGCTCTGTCAAGGTACAGTCAGAGACTTTCAATGAAATCTCAATACAAATGAATTGAAAATGGATTTACAGAGGTTCTACAACACACATTAATGTATTTTGAATGAATTATATCATTGAAACATTCAAAAATCAAGAAATTTGGAAAAAAAAAATACCACTTTTATTGCTAGTCAAACTTGTGCAGTACGTACAATCTTTGTACCAGGCTATACTATGTCTCTTCCCTACCATGGGCTGATCAAATAT
This sequence comes from Thuja plicata, assembly GCA_018584345.1. Classification (NCBI taxonomy): domain Eukaryota; kingdom Viridiplantae; phylum Streptophyta; class Pinopsida; order Cupressales; family Cupressaceae; genus Thuja; species Thuja plicata. Next base: position 7,662,963 of record MU223492.1, read on the forward strand.
GATTCCTAGTAACCATATCAAACAACTCCAATCAGTTTTGTTTCATTACAATTACATTTAACCATTAAAACTCATTTCCCTCCAAAACTAAGTAACCGTTAAGATTCAAATATTTGAATTCTTAACTTACAAATTATTGAAATATAAGCATTCTAACTTATTTAATTCCACTTCTAAAGTCCAATTCAATCTCTTAGACACTTATAAATCCTAATTAAACCCTTTCGGTACTATTTACCTAACTTACAATATTTTTGATGTCCTAGCCCTCTACTTGGACTAACAGGACTTAAACACATTTCATTATGTAATCTTTATTGCAAATTTCCATGATTGGTTCTAATACACCCCAATTTATCCTTAGGGATGATTTTGTCCTTCTGTCTTTGAATGGCTCCATGGTGGACCTAGGTCTTTTCATGAGTTCTCCTGTACCAATTAAAATGTTTGATAAAATGCATCAAAGGAATATACAAGCATAAACAAAGCACGTTGAACTGTTTGAACAATGTAAACAGATTTCATTACATTAACTGCAAGGATTATAAACAAATCATGAAAAGTACTTTTAGATCTATTCAAACATGGTGTAACACCAAAATAATAACATTAATCAAATGAAAACCAAATCTATAAAGGATCAAAGGTTGTCTCAGTGGGTATGCCACATATATGAATGAAGGAAATTGAAAACCAAATCAGAGGTTTAGTTATCCCAACATCACAATAATGGAATCTTTCAAATAAACACATGTAAAATAAATGTTAAATAACATAATGCATTTGACAAAACATTAATCAATTGCACTCCTATATACCATGAATCTTGCAATCAACATTTTGGTGCTCTCAAAAGTATAGTGCACCAGATGGCTAATGGAGAATGAAGATGTAGTATGAAAATAATACATACATACAACGCATGGAAAATATATAATATGAAAATGAACATACATACTTAAATACAATGCATGAAAAATACCTACTATGGAAATAATACATACATACAACACATGGAAAAGATATAATATGGAAATGATACATACATAGAACACATGAAAAAGATAAAATAATTAGAAATGAACACGTAGATATATATATGAAATAGTTTTGTACAAAATGTGGCACATGCCATCTCCAAAAATTTACAAAATCAACATATCTAGATACAATATGGCATAAACCATCTCAAAATGTGCCATATGGAATCTCAACATAATAAGTTCAACTACAAATGTTTCTAGGACATCCTATTCTACTAGTGGATGATCAAAGTGAAGTCTCTTCGAACTACTCTTTGGCTCTGATGGATCCTGCATTCAAACACAAAAGTGAAACCCCAAGTAAGATTACTTAATTTAAATGGTTTCTATAAATAATAAATAAAAATTTAAAATCGTAGTCAACAATAATAAATAATTTTAAAAAAAATTGAACTCTCATGTGCCTCGCCACTATGTCTCCTCATGTGGTTAGAAGACCTAATATATGTCCTTGGTATCGAAGGGACAATGCCACCAATGTCGACTGCAACCTATATATATGTTTGCAAACATGAGATTTTTGTATGACTTATACTATTTAATGTTAAATCCCTAGTAGCAAATACATTTTTTAAATATATCTGAATTAACTTTAAAACTTACATGTGTTGAACTTTCTTCAGGAAATGTCAGTTGGGTCATCAGTAATACAAACCCTTAGCATGGTACCTCCCTCAAACTAGGGGTGACCTACAAAATTCAAATAGATAAGTTTCATACAATCATGACTTGATCATATTAAATATATACTTGATAGTAAACTACACACAAATAAATTTAGAAATATACGTACTATGGGGCTATCACTACGAATTGAGATGCATGTGACTCTATCATGGCGAACCAGTCTCACAACATCATTAGACACCACCCTCTGTCAAATAAAACATGTAATTAAAAATGAGTAAGCACAATTGACAAGTATACATGTATGCTTAAACAATCTAAAATACTTAATTACCTTCCCCTTGTCAACACTAGATGCCTGAACCCCCTCACATTGCCCTCCAGTGGCAACTGGTGAAACCTGCATTAGTATGTAATAAAATGATCATAAAAATTAGAAAATACATGTTTACACTATTATAATAAAAGGAAACCAATGAGTACATTCAAACGTATGTACCATGGAAGTGTCAAGGCCAAATGAAATGGCTGAAAGTGTGGACCCCTCCACCCATGTCATCTCGTCCTCTGTCATCAACTGGACATAAATGAAACACATAAAAAATTATAAGTGGGCAATCATTATAAGAAAATTCTATTAAAAATATGAATGTTTAAAATTAAATACAATTTTACAAGTTAATTGTTTACTCTTACCATAATAGTAGGAGTCCATGGCTCTGTATGCCTCTTATGCACATCTCCATGGGGTGCTTCAATGCCTATAGTGTGTTGTGTAGTATCGTCCACCTCAAAGACATAGTTATATGCATCACTATCATTTAGGGGACCCAAGAACATATTCTTGAACATAATGCAAGTATGAGGCACACAAACATGTGAGCTCGTGGAGGATGTGGAAGGGCCAGAAGCATCAGCATGAGGAGGCAACAATGCCACACTCTGCCTAACTAGTAGATCACTATAGGTGTGAATGGATCGAATAGTATGTGAGTCAGCCTCAACAATAATGTTAGGATGCTAAACTTTAGGAGGTGGTGAAATCTCAGGAGGGGGGATATATGTGCTGGATTTCACCCATTGTGCCCCTAGCCTATCCTATGGAGTGCCTAAGCCTACGCCCTGGTTCTTTCTCATGCTCCAATAATTGACTTTGTGACCGAGCACAAATTTAGCATACAATTTTCTTAGGAAATAGAATGGGACATCCAAATTTTTGTGGGGTGGTCTATCAAAAACCATCCACCAACGATCCCAAAAGTTTTCACGTATTGCATCATTTGTGCACAATTTAATTGACAACTTGGTTTTTTAGGGTCCACTTTTAAACTGGTTCTAGGATCAACAAAATTTTTACATATATCATGTTTTTTTATATTTAGATACATAACTTGATCATATTCAAGCCCATCATCAAATTGAGCATGCATGGATTCGCGCAAAAGAAGTGTAGCATTGTGTTGTTTTGTGAGTTTCTCCATGCTTTCAATAATGGAGTTCAACATGGAAAACATGGGGCGCAAGGTAGGGATATTCACATATGTGTTCTGATATCCTCTAAGATGATTTAGATTGTCTCCTATGAGATCCTGTAATGGTTGAGGGTTTGAGAACGATTGGCCTTTTGAAGGCGGGGGATTGTTTTGAGGTGGTTCTAGATTGTTCGCAGACTCATTGGGAGGGTTTTCGGATTGGTCTGAATCCATGTCTGATTCAAAAACAATAAAGAATAAAGAATATCAATTTAAACCCTATTTTTTATCATTTAACTCTAGTTTATAATTAATTTTTAGAAAAAATAATAAATAATATCATTTAAACCCCTTTTTTTTTTAAAAAAACAACAAATTTCAATCCAAAAACAAAAAACAAGAATGAAACAAATAAATTTCACTTACCTATTAATTGTAGCAAATCTGATATCGGATCCCTCTCTGATATACGAAATGAAAGGATTAGGCTTGGCTGCTTCAATATTTTCACAATGAAAATGTTGAACATAGCCATGGGCAATAATGTATTATTACTGATGAATATCAAATATCTGATAATATCAGATATCCGATTATATCGGATATTCAATATTATCTGATATCGGATAATATCAGATAATATCGGATATACAATAATGATTTATCTTTTGCTTTTGGCTTGGACAGGTGTATTGACACCCAAGCCTACTCAAAAGTCAAAAAATGTTTGGGTGCACTTTTGGACGAGAGAAAAACTAATTTTTTCACATTGCTAGTTTTTGGCATACCATGTTCTTGTACAGACCCAAGAGTATCTTCCAAATTATTGGTAAGAAACTTGTAATGGATAGACATAGAGAAGAATTATTTTGGAAAAATAACTTGAATAACATTGAGAAATATCTTTAGAATAAAGGTATAGACTCTACATTGGAATTGAGCTAGCTAACACTAAGCATAATTTGATACTAATCCAGAGATACAAGACACAAGGATAGAAAATCAGATCCAGAATTAATTGGATTAATGAGGGAGATAAAGGTTCAGGATAATTTTTCAACATCATCAGAGATAAGAAAAGGAGGGAATCGATTAAATAATTTCAGGTGGATTCTGGGATCACTAAGGATCTAGAAGACATCAAGAATGTTTTTCATCAATTCTACAGTGAGTTGTTCACATCAGAATTTTCTACTGACAGTCAAGAAGCAGTAAATAAAAGCCTCAAACTAATACCCAAGAAACTCACAGAACATGATATCTCTTTTCTTAGTAAATCTATCTCTCTTGATGAAATCAATGCAGCCATTGATTCCTTTTCCAATGGAAAAGCACCAGGGTTGGATGGACTTCCTAGTGAATTTTCCAAAAGAAATAAAGATTGGGTAGGGCTTGAACTTGTTAATGTCTATGAAGAGGCATTTAATAAAAGGATCTCTAGGATTTTTCATTAACAAAGGGGTTGTCAAAATACTTCCCAAAGAAGGAGATAGAGCTCTAGTGAAAAATTGGAGACCTATTACTCTATTGAACCTCTCATACAAAATTGTGGCTAATTTTTTAGCTAGGAGAATAGCTCATTTACTAAGAAAATTCATCTCTTATACACAAACTGGATTTATTCAAGGAAGGTATATATTGGATAATCTAGTTACTAGTTGGGAAGAAATGCATTGGGCTCGAGCTGATGGACATGAGGTTTCTATGGTGTTGTTAGATTTTGAGAAAGCATATGACAGGGTAGAATGGGAATTTGTGCTTGGAATGCTAAAATCCTTTGGCTTCCCATAATTCTATTGTAAATGGACTAGCATCTTATATAAGGATTCATCTACAGTCATTTCTATTAATGGGTCCTTATCTAATCCTATAATGCTTTACAGATCCATTAGACAAGGGTGTCCAATCGCCCCTTCATTGTTTGTTATTGCTGCAGATGCCATGTATTATATCCTTAGGTCACAGACTATGGGCCCTCCTATAAAATGCACATCTCTCCCCAACAATGAAAAACTTATTAGTGTTCAATTTTTAGATGATACAACAATATTTTTAGGAATATCAGAAAACAACTTTGATAATGTTGTTGAAAGGATTGACTTATTTTACAAAGCTTTAGGTTCTAAAGTTTCCCCTCATAAATCCACAGTACTGGGCTAGTCAAATGAGCCCCCTGACTGGTTAATAGATAAATAATGGCGATGGGCTGGACCTAACAAAATTGTTAGATATTTAGGTATACCTTTCTCTATGGAGCCTATTTTTTGTAACATGTGGGAGTGGGTCTATGATAAAATTGATAAAAATAACATAAAATGGTAGACCCAAACCCTATCTATTGCTAGAAGGATTTAAATTGTTCAAAAATTTTATTTATTCTCATCACATTTACTAATCCTCGACATGGATTTTTGCAAATTCTCAAGCTAATATGCTCGAAAGGATTGTTAGATTTTTTGCGATCTGATGGGCGAGGTAATAGGAAAATACACTGTATAAAATGGGAATGGTGTTGTCAGGAAAGAAAACATGGAGGGTTGGGTCTGAAGGAAATTAAATTCCATGACATTTCTCTAGAAACTAAATGGATTTATAAAGCTCTCTAGGATAATGGGTCTTGGAAATTTCTTATGAGAAATAATATAGAAAGATCTATTATCAGAAAAGGGAAACAATGGAAGAATGTTCCAATCTGTGACATAGTTATGGGAGATTAGATAAAATGAAGTTGTTTGGCTCTAAAATTTTTGAATCCTTCTGGAAATTCTGGGTTTAGGTGAGAGAATTCATTCCAGATAAGGGGGCTTTAGGTGGTCCTCCTTTCTATTATTTTGGGGATAGATCTATATGGTGGGGTTGTATTATAATGGTAAACCTTTGGCTCTTACTCAAAGTTTCTCTACAAAACTTTAGAATTTGAAGGGATCTCTATTATTAAGGACATCTTGATGGATGGGAACCTAGGGTCATGGGATTTCATCAGTTCCAAATTCAATATTCCTTCCTCTCAGAAAAAAAACATATACTCTCATCAAGATGGAAGTAAATGTCAAAATAAAAGGAGACATTATTGATTCTGCATCGTTTATTAAAAACTGTAAATGGATAGATGGAAATATATTATTGGCTACCTCTACTAAAAAATTATATCACATTATCATAAAGGAATCCTCTATAATATCATGTGTGTCTCAATTTTGGGGGCATGTTAACCCCTTTTCTAATTGGCAATTCTTTTTTGAATATTTTTGGAAGGGTAAATCTGAACCTAAGAAAATTTGGTTTAGGTCATTGATTCTGATCAAAAAGCTTGCTATGGGTAAAGTGTTGTCATCCATAGGTCTAACTCCTATTTTCTGTAGTATATGTAAATCAGTTGAAACGTTTGAGCATCTTTTATTTGAATGTCTTTATGCACGCAAGATTTGGTCTATTTTTCTTGGTTCTCCTTATCTTTGGAACTGTAAACCTAATATTTCTTGGAGTGAAATTCTTGCTGGATATGTAGAAATGTTTGACTCTAAACTTGATAGTTTTTGGTTTGCACTGAAAAATGAAGTACTATGGACTCTTTGGAAGGACAGGAACAAAGAGGTTTTTTAGATGGAGAAAAGGAAACTTACTGAGTTTAATCTTAAACTCACTCATTTTCATATTATGACACATGTGTCTATGGTCCTTAATATCACAAAGAGTAAGTTCATGTTGTTTATGTAGGAGGGTAGTTTGATGATTCACAAGGATGAAGTGTAGTCTTCTCATCAGTATGTGCTGACTATCAAATCTTTCTTGCCCCTACAAAAGTGGAGGACCTGAACAATCTTCTGAACTAATGCCATCTAGATTATGGGGATATGAGAATACTCTTGCCACTCACAATGTATAGGGGGAATTCACAAGATGGGAACCATCAGTTGCAAAGGAAAAATATAATGTATAGGCCAAAAATCCATAGGTCCCAAGGGAGATTGTCAGCCAAAATATTGGTTGGGAATAGTTTTCAGTTATGACTACATATGTTTCCTTTTGTAACCATTTAATGATTGTGTAATATGATCGATACACTCTGAATAGTATAGGTTATAGAAATCTCTGACATCAGTCCCCCAATTTTGTAACTTTATATGTATGGGGGTTGTGTATAGTTATTGTTAAAAGACTCTGGATCCAACAACTTTACTATATATTTTAATAAACTATCTTAATAGAAAAAATTAAGTCTTTCAACACTTCATTCTTTAATCTTATAAACGTGTTTGGGTCATTGGATAACCCAAAAGGCATAAAAATCCACTCATAGAGTTCCTTTGTGGTCTTAAACGAAGTTTTCCACTCATCTCCCCCTTTAATTCTTATATGATGGTATCGACTCTTAAGATCTATTTTGGATAAATACTTGGCTCCCCCTAGACAGTCGATCAAATCTTCTATCCTAGGGATTGGGAATCTATATCTGATAGTAATCCTATTTCTGGCCCTAGAGTCTGTACACAACCTCCAAGTACCACCCTTATATGGGGCTAGGATAGTGGGAAAATCACATGGACTTATACTCTTTCTAATCAACCCTTGATCAAGTAGCTCTTGAATTTGGTTAGCAATTTGTGCATTCTGCTGTGAGGTCATTTTATAAGAAGATTTTTTTGGGAGTGAAGCTCATGGGATGAAGTCAATCTAATGACTAATAGACCTTTTAGGTTGTAGGGTAGCTGGTTGTCCATCACTGACTATGTATTGGTATTCGTTTAAAAACTCTTGGATTTCTAAAGGTAACTCTTCTTTCTTACACACCTTCTCATCCTTAGGCTTTAAGACTAGAGAAAAGCCAACTCCTTCCTCCTCCTCTAGTGTCTTCAAGAATTCTTTTTCTCCTAACAAAAGTATGTTAGGTCCCCCTTTCTTCACTTCTCCTTCTTCCAAGATCGACTCTATCTTGAAAGTCACTCCATCTTTCTTAAAAGAATAGGAGTTCTTGGCCCCATCATGCATTGCAGCCCTGTCAAACTGTCAAGGCCTACCCAATAATAGATGGCAAGCATCCATGGGTAAGACATCACACAACACTCTATCCTTATACCTCCCTATGGAAAATTCCACCCAATCTTTCTCATTGACCAACACATGTTGATCTTTATTCAACCAAGTGAATTTCTAAGGGTTAGTATGAGGAATCTTTTTCAATTTTAACTTTTCAATAGCTTTCATAGAAATTAAGTTATCAGTAGAACCAAAATCTATGATAACTTTACAAAATTTACCTAGTTCCTTGCATTTGAATCTAAACAGAGATCTTTTTTTTCTTGTCCCTTCCTTGATGGGCTCTTTGAGAAATGTTCTTCGGATCATCAATTTCTCCCCTATCTCTGAATCTGGGGATACTTCTACTGACTTGCTGCTAGAAGACTCTTCTTGTACATAATTGATCATTTTCTCTCCTCCTTGTGAGGTAGAAATCTTATCAGGACACTTATAGGAAGGATTCCCATACTGATGGAAATTTTAGCACTTCATTAAAGAGAAATAAGATCCTCTCCCTTGGTTATTATATCTTCCTCTTGAATTATTATTTGATCATCTTCCTCTATTGTAACCACCCCTTGAGTTACTCGACTCTCCCTAATTCTCAGAGAGTTTAGACTCACTCTGATTTCTAGACTCAAATTTCCTTCCACCAAAACCTCCCCTCTGGCCTCTACCATCTCTTCCTTTACCTCTACCCTTATTCCTTGAATCATTTTTCTTTTTGAGCTTATCTTCTACCTTGAGAGCTAACTGATAACATTGATGTATAGTCTTTGTACTTAAGAGGTTAATTTCCTCTTGAATGTTCCACTTGAGACCGTTCAAATACCTAGCCAATTTAAATCTATCTTCCTTCATTACATGTCACCTTAGGCATAACTTATGAAACTCTTATGTATACGCACTGAATTCTAAGTCTTTCTGTCTCAAATTATATCTTTTCTTGTGCAACTACACCTCATAATCATCAGGAAGATAAGTTTCTCTAATTTTTTCCACCATGCCTTTCCAACTAGTTATATGATTCTTCCCTTATTTGAATCTTTCATCTTGAACAAACTTCCACCAAGTGAGAGTGGTCTCTCTCAATCTTGTCTTGGCTATTCTGACTTTTTGAGCCTCTGTCACATTATCACATTCAAAGCAATTTTAAATTCCTTATATTTACTCCATAAATACTTTTGGTTCCATCTTGCCACTAAATAGAGGCACACCTTCCATGGAATTACCACTCATAGATTTTAAATATTTCAATAATGTCTCTTCTTGAAGCATAGGGTCTGGCTTTGGTATTATATCTTCCTCAACTACTAATTTTCCCTTTCCTTCAGTCTCTCTCACCAATTCACTTCCTGCTGCAGTCCTAATATGTGCTTCTTCTAATTTGGTTTCCATGTCATGCAGATATTCTTTTAGGAGCCTATTCTCTCTCTTCTCTTCTACATCCTTTTGTAGCTCAGCATTAGTCACCATCTTGGATGAATCTATTGATTCTGATGAAGATAGCATCCAAAAAACACAAGCCCAATCTTTGAGCTTGATACCAATCTAGTAGGAATTGGATCTCCTTAACTCTAGATTCAGATTGAGTCTATTCCAAGGCCTCTTTCTAAGACCTCATAGGGATTTCACAACCTAATATTGAAGCAAGTCACTAAGATATTCTACCTCCTACTCAATATACATCCTATCAATCAAGTTACTCATCAATGCTCACTGAATCCTCAAAGGTGAATTCTATCAACCTATGCCAATTCACTCAGAATTCCTTTCAGGATTTCTTTCTTACCTTTTTGGGTCATTTTATGACATTATTGAAGTTTTTAAACCCTAAGCCATCCATTCATGCCTCAAACTCATACAAACAAGGTTTAGACCTAATACTCGCTTATAGCCCTAACCAGGCCTAATTTTTGGATTGTTTCACAAAAACCCCCAAAGACCCCCAAATCTAATTGTAGATTCTGACACCCTTTTCAAAAATATTAAATATTTTTTAGGGTGTGGATTCTTGAATTCATTCATACAACCCTTGAAAACTCTTAAGGACATTGTCCTTAAATGTAAGGCTGGGTAGGTCTTAAGCTGCATTTTCTCTCATTTATTTTTGAATTTGACTCCTCCACTACTACCACTACTTAGACAGTCATACTAACTCTCTATTTTAACTATCCATTCATTATATTGTGTTTACCAATCCAACCCTGCAATTTTTTCACAATTATCTCTCTTTCTTCCCTAGCCAGGCTATAGCCAAGCTCGCCTAGGGAGACTCAAAATTCATGGATCACTCTTATCCTAACCAAAAAAAAAGGAAAATTATGAATACTGGCTACTCTTTAGTTCCATCTAGGCACATTTTTCTCACCATGCATTTAAGAACCTCGAGGAGCCATTTTCTATATACAATCCAAAATTGGACCAAGAAACTACAACTTCAAAGAAAATTTAAAAGATCCTGCAAAATGAAGACTATAGAAAAAACTCTTTCCACATCGAGTCTCTTAAAAATCATAAGAAACTAATTAAAACATAAAAGATAAATATTCAATCCATTAACTAGCTCTATTAATAAAAAAATGCTCGAATAGAATTATATGCACAGTCTACAACTTCTCATTAACTAAAAATTTAAACAAAAAGACATCCAACCTCGAAATGGTGGCTTGGGAGATATTAAATATTCTTCGCCTTGTCATAATAACCTTTGTAACTAACATATTTGTCCATTTAGGATAAAATCAACTTTTTAGGACAAACCGAGCAACTTTAAAAATTTGCAAAATTGCAAAATTGTTGTATGAGCAAATTTTCCAACATTTCTTACAATTTTCACTTTTCAATGCTTCTAATGCCTTTTTTGGATTTCTAGAGGCCTACAAACCACCTCTACATCACAAAAATAATCTAAAAACACTCTCCTTAGTAGCTAGTGTGTCTATTAAACAATTTGACTCATTTTCCTTATTAGGTCAATAGAATGAGTGAATGAACACAACATTTAACAAAAACAACTTAAATAATCCCTAATACAATCCAAACTATTCCTAAACCTTCCTAATTTGTGTAAGTAACTAGGAAGGTGCACAACAAAAACAAAGAAGGGCCTTTTACCCTAGGCGTTCCTCCACCAAGAATCCTTTATCCCCTGACTCCACAACCTTGGAAAATATTTAGTTAGGTCTCACATGGAAGGAATATGGGGTTTTTTTCCAAGAACACTCTGCAAACACCCAATCTAGAAAACCCTCACCATTTCAAGCCAATTACTAGGGCTTTCTCAAATCCAAGTCAAAACTCACTTCTAGAGCCAACTCTTGGATCCTACACCATGTACCTAACATGTAAAAACAACTTCCATCACAAAAACATACCCTCACAAAGCCCAATCCTTGGCTGTTATAGTCATGACACACTTTTCTTGCACCCACAACCCTGCAACTTTATATTAGTTTAGTGATCATCTACAAAATCCAATTATTATTGCATATTTAATTCTAGAGACATATTATACAACTCATGGATCCATCCCCATGCCATAGAGACCACAGAAAGTGGATGGATCCTTTATTTCATTCCTCCAATCAAAAGGGAAACAAACATTGTTACACGACAGTCACTTAAATGAATCCAAAATTATCAAAAAATGAGCTTAAACTCTACAATGTGATTTACTTGATTATTAAAAATATTGCACAATGTTACAACTCAAAGGTCATTGAAAAAGACACAAAGCAATGCAATAAACTTATGTTGTATTCCTTCAATCCTGTCACAATCCGTATAATTTATATTCTCTCGTACTGTCTCCAATCCTCATGCCTTGAATAGGCTATGTAGGATGTCTTACAAATTCCTAAACTAATTCCAATCAGTTGGAACTCATTAAACTTAAAAAAAAAAACACAAAACATGAATTCCCTCATAATTTGCACTAGTCGTTAGGAATTGAATATTTAAATTTGAAACTATATTCAAATAATAAACTCTTATAGACCTATATCTGGTAATGGTCATTTTATGACCTTATTATATCCTTAAATTCCTTATACCCTTAATTTAATCCACTTGGCATCATGTTTCCATATTACATGAATTTGGTCCTAGGGTCCTTATCAAGACCCTTAGGACATTGAACCAATACATCGCATTCAATATTTCAACATGTCATTATTGGCTTTAAAACATTCCAATTGACTTTCCTTGATGCCTTATCACCTTCCAAGGTTCCTTGTGTCTTCATGTGACCATGTGCTCTTCTAGGTGCCCTTGCACCATCCACCCTTATAAACATTACCTAAATACACAAGTAGTAAATCAACTATTCATACTAATACAAAACACTACATGCGAAGTAATTGCAATTCGTTTTCCTCACGTCATTTTATTTTATTTTAAATAGGTTGCACATTGAACATTTTTCAAGTTCAATAACTTTTATCATCTTTAAACATTTTTTAAAAATATATTTTATTTCCCTTTAATATTTCATTTATTATTCATATTTATTTTACACCTTATTTTTTACTAAAAAAATTATATCAAAACTAAATTATTTTTAGTATTATTATTATTATTTTTCTCAAGAAGGGGATATACATGAAGTAGTTTATATTATCATTAAAATATTTACAATATGATTCGCCAATGGTCAATCTTGGCTCAGGGCCAACTATAGAATATTCCAAATGTGTCTAATATAGACATATATTTATCTAAACTATATTTAATATTGATCATGTTCTTTAAGAGAAATTACTACTAAGATATATCTTCTTCACAAAATTCTTTATACCTAGCATCAATTAGATATGCGTCAAACACTATATTCCCTAACATAATATACCAAAAATATATATACGTACCAAGTTCCATAACACTCATCGAGATCTCACAACTAGTTCAGAACAAGTCAATATCTCTTGTCTTTATATTTTCCCTAAGTTTCTCCGTCAAGTTTATGTTCTATTTCCGTCAGTAGTTTTTGAAGTTGCTTTTTGCGCCAAGTTTTGTTGAGCCTTGCATGTTTGTTAGATAAATTATTTAGGTAATTTTCCAATTCCATTCTCCAAGTGTCTAGGTCTTTGTTCAAAATCAAGGATTGTGTCCCGTCGCTAATTCTACAACTAGACTTGAGGTCTGACATCAAAAGGAGAATTTTTTTTTTTTTTGATGAATAGTGCCTTTTCTATTAAAAAATATTAAAGTTACATATCCACAAAAAAGGGGCCGGGGGATATAAAAATCACCCCGCAGAGTTCACACGGCAAAAGCCAGAAACGAAGACTATTCATCAAAAAAACATAAGGCCATTAGGCAGCAATAGCAGTAGCAGAAGGCAGAGGATCTTTATCATCAGGTCCCCACGCCTTAGTGGGATTGAAAGGAGAATTTCAATCTCAGAGAAGACAAAAGCTAAGTGGAAGGAATACAAGTTATTAATTCATGGTTAGAGCCCCATAAGAATTATTGAATATTATAAAGTATTTTGGGTATTATAAAACATGAGCTATACTTATACATTTTAGCTAAAAACTAACCAATTAAACATAAATAAATAATATAAATAACTTAATAAACTTCAACTAAATTTTTTTTTATAATAAATCCTATCTAAATTATCATGAATGATATCTTTACTAAATGTAGCCAACTCTCTCATCTACTCTACAACTAAAAGTAGGCATATTATAAATACATTATAGCAAGGAGGATTGATAATTTAGATCGGATCTTGGAGTCAAATTTAAATGAAAATATAATTGCATTAAAATATTAAGATTATATTTAATGAAATATTAAAATTTAAATAGTCAAATTAAAGAACCTTGTTTTTTTTTTTACATTAAACTTATCATCGACCTTATCTTTTATTATAAAGTAGCTAAATTTACTCCATGCTTAAAGCCCACTTGAAAATAAATATTTGAAACACTATCAAATTTATAAAAAAAAAATTATTTTTACGTTAACCTCTTCATCTACCTTATCTTTTATTATGAGCTACATAAACTCACTCCATATTTTTGTCAATTAAAATACATGAAAAGGCCCACCTAAAAATTTGCATAATCTAGTCATATTATTTACTTCAATTGATAATTTATTCTAAGAAAATTTATTAGAAACTTCTTAGTAAAATTTTTAGAATGGCATGTCGGTGATTCAAGAAATGAAAAAATTTTAGGTGCTTTTTCAACTACCATCACATGTTCCCTCTATAATTACAAAAATTAAGGTGTCATACCCAAGGGTATTGTCCTATGGGAAAATCTTGATAAAAAATCATAATGTTAAGATTAATTTAAAATTAACAAATTCATGAAGTCTTTTTGTATAAGTAATGTACTTCACAATATAACAATATTCAGTTACCACCAAAACAAATCCAAGTCCCTTAGATGTCTTAAAAAAAATTAACATTATTACTCAGTTAACATAGATATTTCATTGTCACTCGGTTAACATAGAAAATGTTAAGATATTAACTGTGATTATCTTTAGTAATTAATTGCATAAACATAAACCATAAAGAAAATGAAATGTACATAGATAACACCAAGATTTAATGTGGAAACCCAATATGAGAAAAACTCCTTGTAAATAAATAATAAGACTCATGTCTGTTGGTTGCATATTACTAATTATCCATTAAATATAAACCACTGTTAGTTGGCTGACACTAACTATTTTACTCGGTCAACACTAAAATTCTTCAACGCTCGACCAACACTGTAATGCCCGAGTGAAATCGGTTAGAACTAAAAATCACTTTGGTCATCTTCATTTCCCGAGAGAGCTCGACAGACACTGATTATTGTTGGATGGGATTAGACATTTGTGTAAACATCAATGACAATACACAATTGAATAATTTTCATCAACACTTGAATGGGTCATAGAGCATAGATTTTATTGTGAAAAATTTATGGTTTCTAGCATATAGCGCAAAGACTTTATAGTTTCAATATCCTGACTGTGCTATTGGATGCTAAAATGTCCCCATACATTTAGTACATATGACAATGAGAGATTTATGTCTTTTCATTATGTCTGAAAAATCTATATTTTTGGTTGGGATAAATTGAATTTTATGATTACAAATATTAATATAGATCAATAAAATCAAAGAAAAATGAGATTTATATAATCATGTAGAATAAAAAATAAATATAGACAATAGAAGTTGTATTTAATTTTTCAATTCTATGATATGATTGGTTAATCTAATTGAAAAATTGAATGCAATGTGTTATGTATTTTCGCTTGGCAAAATTATAGGACAAGGGCTACAAATGTTTTTCCAAAACTATTGCCTATGTACTCTATGACACATTTCTCAAGGTATGGATCATGTATTCTCCAACATTTATGATATCATGTGTCATCTATCATCAGTAAGTCAAAGGCTTTTGTTTTCATTTTGTTAGTTGTTATCATTTTAAAAGTTAGTTTTTAAAGTCCCTTGCAATTTTGGGATTTTTATCCTTCATTCCAAGTATTTACTCTTTTTATTGTGATTCACTAGAAGTCATGAATTGCACCTGCATTTTTGACTAAAACTCCCAATCTATACTATGAGGGTGTTTAAAGAACTTGTAATCTAAACTTTAAGTCCTGACTACAAATGGAAGTGCATTTAATGCTTCTGAAATTGATTTTAAATTGATTTCAACTCCTTGTTAACATTTTAAAACTCATTTTGAGTTTTCTTAAAATTGGTTTTCTTCACAATTGTTTTCAAATCTGATAAAGGAGCTTTCGGTATTTGATCAAGTTTGTATGCAAATGGATTTTTTGCATCCTAACTAGGTATGCATCATTTTTGTTTTTCAATTAGGCCACACATTTATCGTTTCATATTTCAATTAAAATGTATGATTTTTGTGAGGGTTTTGTTTGTTTTATCTTTCTATTTCACTTCATGTTGCTTTTGTGCCCTGATCTAAGCTTTTGTAATTTTGATTTGGGTACAAAAATTCACTTTTTGTTTCTCTAAGTTTGTGTCACGGTCCTTAATGTCATGGAAACGAGGTTTAAATATTAAAAAACACATTGTATGCTTGTATTTTTCCTTTTAGGTTTTCCAACTTCCCTTGTAAATAGGTATTTTAGTCCTAATAACAATGTATCATTTGTATACCTTTTTGTATTGCCCTTGTAATCAGAAGTTTTAGTCCTTATTACAAGGGAATTGGGTTATACATATAAATATCCTTGCGGTCGTAACTTTAAGTTCCAACCATAATCCATACCTATGATTGCATCAACCTTGTATTCAGAACTTTAAGTCCTGATTGCAACACATTTCCTTTACATGTTTGCAATTAGAACTTTAAATTTTGATTGCATTCCTCATTCCAAATAATCTTACAATCAAGACTTTTAGTGTCGATTTAAATGACATCCTTTATTGTTTCCTTCAATTGGAAATTAAACTTTTAATTTCAATAAAATACACGTGTCTTCTCCTTGTGATCGAAACTTTAAGTTTTGAGTAAGGGAAAAATGGGTTTTGATGGGGCCATGAAACCCATTACAAATGACAAATGTTTTGGTTACAATCGAAACTTTAAGTTCTAATTGCAAATGAAAAATGTTTTTATATTATGTATCTAAAGTTGGAACTTTAAGTTTTGATAGCATAATACCTTCTTTTTAACTCATAATTAGGACTTTTCGGACTGATCACACCAGTGAATGTTTACATCTCATCTTCATTTGCAATATGGTTTTAAAGACCCAAATTGTAATGATGGCCCCACACACATGTCATTTTTGTCTCATCCCTATTAATCATGTGAACATAGGTGTTTTAAGATTTGATAGGTCAAGGTATAGGCCTTGGTTTTGCAATACCTTCGATTCACGGAGAATATGATCGACCTGTGTATGATACATCTTGATGTTCAGATGTTATAATCTTTTTATCTTAGTCTCCCGAATATTGTCTCAATGTCTAAAGAACCAACTACTTCCATAGATAACAAGGTGAAATACAATACCAAAATGCTATAAAATCATTTTAGTTTCTTCAATGGTCTCTATCATTAAGGAGATGAAAGACCCTAAGGCCGAACATGTTGACATGTTTGATTTTATCAAGAGAACTGATGATCCGTCACCATCACCATGCATGAAGAAGCTTCTCGAGAGTCACATCCATTTATGGTCAAAATTTCCTATGGTAGGTTTTGAACTAGAATTTATTTTAGCTTGTACCACTTATTTTTAAAAGGAGACTAGAACGATGAAGGATTATGATGGTAAAGTGATTATTAGGATGGATGCAAAAACTTTTGATAAGATCTTCAAGGTTCCAGTCCCAATTTCACATGCCCGTATCACCATAGAAAAGGCTCAATCTTACTATAACCAAAATGAGGAGGATTACATAAACACTACCAAAACTAATTGGATTTTAAAAACTAGAGTTGTAATTACTAGATGTATTGCAAAACTCTATAAGAGCGGGTTCAGAGAAGATATCAGTGACATAATCCCACTCCATAGAAAGCTGAGAGGGTTAAATAATTTCAATGTGTTTTAAACATGGATGTGCAAGTATATCTCCATCATAAATTAGGGTACACAACATGTAGATCTTCTAGGGTGAATTGATCAATGTTTATTTGTTTGATAAGCTATCATAACTCCCTACCACTTTCACATTATACATGAATTTATATCTAGTGTATATTGCACCAAAATCTCAAGTTGCATTAGATACAAAATATACCCCCAAAGATGCTCCTCGAGTATCTACTTCTGTAAATGTCCTTGTATTCCCTTTAGGAAAAATATTGATTATTTTTCAACCTTAATGGTTGCCTCTATAGAACCTAATGTATCAGTTCAAACCATTCTTCCTAAGTTTCTAAACCAATTCTAATGTGTCCACCTTAGTACTTATAATTTTTGATATATTCATGTCTGATTCTATGTCATATCTCTCAACAGAGCATGTCCCATATTTTGTGCAAACTAAAACCCTCCTCATTGTATCCACTATAGTAAAAACATAATTTGGTAGTATACTTGAGGATACTCAAGTAGGTTCATCCACTCATTCCCAATGGTTAAGTGAAAGTAATCCTTAGAGGAAGAAACAAGAAATATCAGTCGATGAATTTGAGTTCAAGTAGCTTTTTCTAGCTAAGTCCAAGTGTGCTAAGAAATAAAATCAATATCTACGGTGATGGTGGATAAATATAAGTGGTGCAGGAGCACCTTAAGGTCTTTAAAAGATATTTTTATTCATTTTGTCTTGTAGGTTGGTTTGTACAACCATCTATGAATAAGTACTATTTTATAAAGTCCCAAGTGTGTTTAAGGTTTGTTTAGGGTTACTAGTGTTTAAGGTTTGCAAGTTTTAGAGTCAAGTTGCACCTAGGGGTCTATACACTTATAAGTCAACCAAAAGGTCAAAGGGTTGAACAAAACTCCAAAATGGGGAGAGTTTCAAGTTTTTATTGTTTTTAAGTGTTTTAGGACCATTTCGTAAGTTTTGAAACCAAATTGGGCCAATGAAGTTGAGAGAATGTCATTTTAACAAAAGTTGTCAAAGTTGTCATGACAACTTTTACAACTTTGCAAAGTTGTCATGACAACATTTCCTAGTTTTTAATAATTGTCTTTTATGATGCCCAAATCCCAACATGAGGGTCCAAACATGTGGGAATGGAGTATATAAGGTGACACAAACCCTAAAGTGATAGTTAGATTTCATTTTGTACAGACTGTTTGTTGTAATTAACACTGTAATTTGCAGACAGAGCCATCATCCAGTACTTTAATGGATTAGATGGATTTAATTAATGCATTGATAGTGTTCTTTATGTAATTTCCTTAGTCACTGTGGAATTGTTTTGATCATTTTTTCATATTATTATCATTTTGTAAATTCTTTGTGTTTGACTGCTTCTCTGTCTAGTTTTGGACCAGTCATGTAGATATTGGCTTTTCTTGAAGTTATCGTGGTCAGAAACCCTATGAACACTTGGAATAAAGTAAGGCCTTGTATATAAAATGTGTATATAGTGTGTGGAGTGTGTGTGTGTAGGGAAGGAAAGAGAACATTCAGGCCCTAGGCGAGTACTAGTTATTCTGGCTAGGGGAACTAAACAGTATAGTAGAAATGGTGATTGCTAGATAATTGGTATGTGCCAATAAATGATAGAGGAATGTAGGGGAATGTAATAAAGACATGATGATGGGAGTTGAAGTTTAGAGGAGTTCATTAGATCCATTAAAGAAAGTAAAGAAACCATACCAGTATTCATGCCCTAGAAACGCTCAATTTTAGGGGCTTGGTGAAACTCCATTGTACGGACAAGGTGGGAACTTAAAACCTAGAAAATATATAAGGTTAGAAAAAACCTATAGGGAATATGTATTTATATTCCAGGGGTGTTAAGGGATTTTGTGAGAAAATCAATATTTTCAGTGTTTAGGAGGGCTAATAGGCCTAAAAAGGCTACAAGGCCTAGAAGACTAGAATCTTGAACCCAATTGGAAATTGGATGAAAGATCCTCAAGATTGGATCAAGAAGTGTTGAAAGAGACTAGAAAGGAGTCAGGAATCCAACTCACAAGAAGGAGATTCAGTTGGAAGGATAGATGACCAAAGTAAGCCATTAAAGTGTAAAGCTATGGAGAAGAGTTTAGTGAAGGATTGAACTTGGTGGAGAGCTTCTAGTGTGGTAGTGGATCAAATTAGGATCCTATAGTTAGGGTATTTAATGAGACCTTAAGAAATACCAAGAGAAGGTCTAGGAGAGAGTAAGGAAGCTCTAGGAGAGGGAGCTCCCCATCAAATTGGTATTAGATCCATTGAAAGGCTTGGGATTTTATTGGTGTATGTCAGAGAGGAGTGAATCCACAGGTGAGAAAATCATGGTGACTAATGTCGAATTGGTAAAGGAATTGTTTGAGAAGAAAGAAAAGAATAGGTTTCTTGAAGAAGCAATGGAAGAAATGAAGATAAAGATGGAAGAGGTTGTAGATACAACCAAAAAGATGAAGGAGAAGATGAATGAAGATAAAGAAAAGGGGAAGAAACCAGTAGAGGAGGAGATAGAACTAGAGCGTAACCCTCCTCTACCTGAGGAACTATTTCTCAAGGCACTCAAAGCATTGAGTGGAAAGGCTCTAGAAGGCATTCCAATGTTCTCTAGTAAGATGGATGCAGAGATGGTCATGGAATGGATCAAAGGTATGGAAAACCACTTCAAATGTGATGGAATCACAGAGGCACAAAAGATAAAGATAGCCAAATCAAGGCTAAGAGGGGAAGCACTCACATGGTGGAAGTTATTGCAGGAAGAAAGAGAGAAAGAGGGAAAGAAGCCCATAGAAAATTGGAAATCAATGGTGGAAAAAGTGAAGAAGAACTACCTTCCAGAAGACTATGACATTCAGCTACACAAGAAGAGGAAGAACCTTAGGCAAAAGGATCTAGATGTGCCATCATACACTGAGGAATTTCAGAAACTTTGTCTTAGATCAAGAATATAGGAGACAAAGAGAATCAAGGTTTCTCAGTACCTTAATGGATTAAGGTTGAATATACAAGAAGAACTCTATCTTTTAACCCTAACTTCCATTCATAGTTGTTTTCAAATGGATTTGAAATTGGAAGGGAAACTTTGGAAGAAACAAGATTCTAACTCCAAAGGGAGAGGAAGGGGTAGAGACAATAGAGGTGGCCATAGAGGAGGCACAAGTGGAAGAGGCAATGAGAATAGAAGTCAAGGTGACTCTAGATATATAGAGCAAGGACATGAATCAGGAAATAGGGGTGGATACAATAGAGGAAGAAGTTCTTATAATAGTGGAAGAGGAAGATCAAGGGGTTTTGGAATAAGTTCTCACTTTTCTTCCATGAAATTCTACAACTATGGTCAGATGGGGCACCCTGCATATAGGTGTCCTGACAAACCCTTAGATTCACAAGGAGAGAAGAAGATAACCTATGTCCAAGAGGAAGATTGTTCTAAGCAATCAGAGGTGAGTCTAGATTCAAAGAAAGGAGAACACCTCATGTTGAGAATAATTTTGATTAAGACACCCACTAGAGATGAGCATAAGAAGAGAAGGGCTCTTTTTAGAGTCAAGTGCAAGATATTGGGGAAAGTGTGTAAAGTGATCATTGATTCAGGATCTAGAGATAATGTTATCTCTAAGGAGGAAGTGGAGAAGGTGAAACTCACCAAGATTCCACATGTGTGTCCTTATAAAGTTACATGGTTAAACAAGGGCTAGAACATCTTGGTAAATGAGAAAGTGTGGGTGGAATTCACCATTGGTAAGTATCAAGACAAGATACTTTGTGATGTGTTTCCAATGGATTATTTCCATCTGTTGCTTGGTAGACCATAGCAGTATGACAGGGAAGCTATCCATAATGGGAAAGAGAACAAGTACTCCTTCAAGAAAAATAGGGTAACTTTTAAGATTCCATCTTTGATAGAGGAAGACATAGTGGAGAAGACAGAATCCAGTACATTGTTGATGAGTGGGAAGGAATTCCTAAAGGATCTGAGAGAGGAAGAAGTTGGCTATGCAATCATGTTAAATCCAAAGGAGGAGGAGACTCATAAACAAGAACCTATACCAGCATAAGTGAGACAACTGTTGGATCAGTTCAAGGATATAATATGTGAGGGTACACCAGCTACACTACCACCAAAGAGGGAGATAAGTCATCAAATTGACTTTATACTAGGAGCATCTTTGCAAAATAAGGCTGCATACAAAATGACACTAGAGAAAAACAAGGAGATAGCCAGGCAAGTACAAGAACTTTTGGACCAGGAGTTGATTAGAAAGAGCATAATCCCATGTGTTGTCCTAGTGGTGTTGGCTCCTAATAAGGGAGGTAAGTGGAGGATGTGTATTGATTCTAGGGCTATAAATAGGATCACTATTAGATATAGATTTCCTATTCCTAGGATAAAATATTTGATGGATTGTTTGGGGGTGCTAATTACTTCTCTAAAATTGATTTGAAAAGTGGTTACTATAAAATTAGGATGAAGGAAGGTGATGAGTGGAAGTCGGCCTTTAAGACTACAGAGGGGTTATATGAATGGTTAGTTATGCCCTTTGGGCTTACCAATGCACTTAGTACCTTTATGAGGGTGATGAATGAGGTCTTGAAAGACTACATAGGTGTGTTTCTAGTTGTCTATTTAGATGACATCCTCATCTTTAGTAGGACAAAGGAGGATCATATGAAACACTTAGAGTTATTCTTGAAGAATTTGAAGCAAGAAAAGCTCACAATCAATCTTGAAAAGAGTGAGTTCATGAAGGAAGAACTAGTCTACCTAGGATTTGTAGTTTCCAAAGGTGACTTGAAAATGGATAAAGAGAAAGTAGAGGCCATATTGAACTGTCTTACTCCTAATATAGGGACTAAAGTTAGGAGCTTCCATGGGTTATCCCAATTCTATAGGAAGTTCATTAGGAGATTCAGTGAGATTTGTGCTCTAGTCTTAGAGACCATTAAAGGAGGATTGAAAACAAAATTTGTATGGACCAAGGTATATAATGAGGGGTTTGAAAGGTTGAAAAGAGAAGTAGCCACCCAACCTATACTGTTGTTACCAAGCTTTGAAAAACCTTTCATAGTAGAATGTGATGCAAACAACATAGTAGTGGGGGCTGTCTTAAGCCAAGAGGGTAGGCCTATGGCATTTTTCAGTGAGAGATTGAATGAGGCAAAGTCTAGGTACTCTTCCTATGACTTGGAGCTATATGATCTTGTAAAATCCCTAAAGAAATGGAGGCATTACTTATTTCCTAAAGAGTTTCTTTTCTTTACAAATAACCAAGCATTGAGTTATATAAATACTCAAGAAAAGCTTAGCTTGAGACACATCCAATGGATGGAGTTCCTACAGTCATATAGTTTCACTATAAAGCATAAGAAGGGGGTGAAAAACAAATTTTCAGATGCCCTTAGTAGAATATTTCTCAACATTCAAGAGATTCAATTATAGAGTACAGGGGTTGAAGTTTTTAAGGACCTCTATGAGGGAGATTCATATTTCACTGAGATTTATAAGGTGTGCAAAGATTTTGAGAACCATTTTCACAGTGAGTTTGCAGACTACACATTGAATAATGGGTGTCTATTCAAAGGCAAGGAACTATGTGTTCCAAAAGGCTATATGAGAGAGAATCTCATACAAGAGAAGAATAATGGGAGTCTAAGTGGACACTTTGGATTGAACAAGACACTAGACTTAGTGGAAAGGGTCTATTGGTGGCCAAAAATGCAGAGGGGTATAATAAGATATGTAGAGTAGTGTGGGGTGTGTCAAAAGGAAAAAGGAACTTCATCAAATGCAGGCTTATATCAGCCATTACCCATCCCAAGTAGACCATGGGATTGCATCAGTATGGATTTTGTTGTGGGACTACCTAGGACACCTACTAGTTTAGACAGTGTGTTTATGGTAGTAGACAGATTTAGAAAGATGAGCCATTTTTTCCCATGAAAGACAACACATGATGCTAGCAATATTGCCCATTTTTTCTTCAAAGAGATAGTGAGGATACATAGCTTGTCAACAAGCATAGTTGCAGACAGAGATGTAAAGTTTATGGGACATTTCTAGAAGACACTTTGGAGAAGGCTAGGAAGCAACTTGTCACATAGCTCAGCTTATCATCCTCAAATGGATGGCTATACAGAGGTGGTCAATAGGGTCCTTGGAAATTTTTCGAGGTGTTTGACCAAACAATATGGCCAAAGTTGGGAGCAAGTGATACCTCAAGCAAAATTTGCCTACAATGATAGCACAAATTGCACCACAGGTAAGAGCCCTTTTGAAATTGTTTATGGGTTACACCCTAGGGGTGTACTTGAGTTGAGAGACTTACAAGTTTATGAAGGCATCAGTGGTCAAGCTGGTGATTTCTCTCAGTTAATGAGAGAGGTACATGAATAGATGAGGAGGACATTAATGGAGGCCAATCAGAAATTGAAAGCCAAGAGGGATGAGGGAAGAAGAGATCTATAATTTGAAGTGGGTGATCTAGTAATGGTGTTTTTAAATAAGGCAAGACTACAAAAGGGGATACCTATTAAGTTGCAGATGAAAATTATTGGGCCTTGCAAGGTGTTGGCCAAGCATGGACCCAATGCCTATAAGGTGGAGTTACCCAAGGCGATGTCAATTTCTCCAATCTTCAATATGAAGGACTTGATAAAGAATAAGGGGCCAAAGATGGATGAGGTATAGTACAGTACTGAAGTGGATAAGGATGTAGGAGAGTTCAAGACTCTAGATCAGATCAAGCCACAAGATGAAAAGATATTGGATTCAAGAGTGAAGAAGAAGACCAGGCATAAAGTCTATATGGAGCATCTAGTGAAGAGGAGGTAGCAACCAAAGTCAAAAGACACTTGGATAGCTAAGAGTGACTTAAAAAGGCATGGAATTTGTGAGGAGTTCCTGACACCACAGGTACCTTAACTTGTTTGTTGCAGGGGGAGGATGGTGCAAGAGCATATTAAGGTCTTTAAAATATCTTGTCAGTCATTTTGGCTTGTAGGTTTGTTTGGCCAATAATATATGAATAAGGACTATGTTATAAAGTCCCAAGTGTGTTTAAGGTTTGTTTAGGGTTAGTAGTGTTTAGGGTTTGCAAGTTATAGAGTCAAGTTACACCTAGGAGTCTATACACTTATAAGTCAACCAAAAGGTCAAAGGGTTGACCAAAAATCCAAAATGCAGAGAGTTTTAATTTTTTTATTGTTTTTAAGTGTTTTAGGGTCATTTGGTCAGTTTTGTAAACCAAATTGGGCCAATGAAGTTGAGAGAATGTCATTTTGACAAAAGTTGTCAAATTTGTCATGACAACTTTTGCAACTTTGCAAGTTGTCATGACAACATTTCCTATTTTTTAGGAATCAGATTTTATGATTCCCAAATCCTGAAATGAAGGTCCAAACATGTGGGAATGGAGTATATAAGGTGACACAAACCCTAAAGTGATGGTTAGATTTCATTTTGTATGAACTGTTTATTGCAATTAACACTGTAATTTGTAGACAGAGCCATCATCCAGTACTTCAATGGGTTAGATGGATTGAATTAATGCATTGATAATGTTACTTATGTAATTTCCTTAATCACTGCAGCATTTTTTTTATTTTTTGTTCATATTAGTTATCATTTTGTAAATTCTTTGTGTTTGACTGCTTCTCTGTCTAGTTTTGGGCCAGTCATGTAGATATTGGATTTTCTTAAAGTTACCGTGGTCCAAAACCCTATGACCACTTGGAATAAAATAAGGCCTTGTAAATAAAATGTGTATATAGTGTGTGGAGTGTGTGTGTGTAGGGAAGGAAATAGAACATTCAGGCCCTACGCGAGTACTAGTTATTCTGTCTAGGGGAACTGAACAGTATAGTAGCAATGGTGATTGCTAGATGATTGGTATGTGCCAATAAATGATAGAGGAATTTAGGGGAATGTAATAAAGACATGCTGATGGGAGGAGAATTTTAGAGGAGCTCATTAGATCTATTAAAGAAAGTAAAGAAACCATACCAGTATTCATGCCCTAGAAACCCTCAATTTTAGGGGTTTGGTGAAAGTCCATTGTACGGACAAGGTGGGAACTTAAAACCTAGAAAATATATAAGGTTAGGAAAAACCCACAAGGAATATGTATTTATATTCTAGGGGTGTTAAGGGATTTTGTGACAAAATCCATATTTTTAGTGTTTAGGAGGGCTAATATGCCTAAAAAGGCTACAAGACCTAGAAGACTAGAATCTTGAACCCGGTTGGAAATTGGATGCAAGATCCTCAAGATTGGATCAAGAAATGTTGAAAGAGACTAGAAAGGAGTCAGGAATCCAAATCACAAGAAGGAGAGTCAGTTGGAAGGATAGATGACCAAAGTAAGCCATGAAAGTGTAAAGCTATGGAGAAGAGTTTAGTGAAGGATTGAACTTGGTGGAGAGCTCCTAGTGTGGTAGTGGACCAAATTAGGATCCTCTAGTTAGGGTAGTGAATGAGACCCTAAGAAAGACCAAGATAAGGTCTAGAAGAGAGAAAGGAAGCTCTTTGAGAGGGAGCTCCCCATCAATAAGATGAAGTATGCTAAGGTGGTCGAGCCAAATCTTGGTAAAACCATTAAAAAAATTTAGATTTTTTATTACAAAATCACAAGGATTGAGCATGGTAAATAGACAAACCATGGTAATAAGCATGACGCTGAAAAATTAGTTGTTTTCTTTCAATACTATGATGAACTTAAATAGAAGAAGGATAGTGTAATGAGGGAGAATTATTAGCTTACCGTAGTTATCCTAAAGATAACTAAAACATATTTAAGGTAGTTGATCCATTAACATATTCCACTGTTGAAAAATCCATTAAAAAAAAGGTAGAGAAAGTTGGAGAGAAGGCCAAGACATAGATTATTAGGCAAATATGTTGGTGGAGAAAGCTTCTTATCTCATGAAGAAAGATATTCAAATTTTGACTCAAAATTAAGTTGAACGAAACCCTAGAGGCTTTCACTCAAAACGTAGAGACTCCAGAGAAATATTTAGATATTTAGCTAATTGTTTTAGATTTTAAGCTAGAAGTCATGTGTGAGAATTGTGTGACACTAACTAGAGAAAGGTATGTGGATTTTCAACAACTGATGATTAAAAAAGGTTGGAGCATTGAGATTTTGATTAAAGATATAAAGGAAACTATTGAGTCATGTACTTAAAAGTAGTAGGATATTATTGCCAAGTTTGAAGAAATATCTTTCAAGTTAGTAGGTGATGAAAAAAATCTAATTTTTAAAGATACAATAATCTTTGAGCTCATGTTGATGGTTTATAAAGAGCCTCAAGATGATAATTTATTATCAGATTCCATTGATAAGCTTCAATGAAATGTAAACTATTCTTGAATAAAATAGGGTAGCACTCATAGGCTATTTGGATGTCATCACCCAGACCATAGTTGTTGCAAGAAATGCACTTGAGACAATTTTTGATAAACTACAAGAATCAATTCAAAAGTTTGAGGAATTAATGGCCTAGGATTAAGATGATGAGGAAGTGTCTCACGAAAGTTAGTCATATTTTCCATGCTTTCTAGGAAATAGTTTTATGCATTTTGTTTTGACAGATTACATGCAACAATAAATATGTAATTGCATTTTATCATAATGCAAGTCAAAATAGTTTAGGAATTTCATTGTTGAATAAGTCAAAGTTAGTTAGGATTCTCCCACATTTTTCTCATAGCCCCTCACCTATATATATGAGGGTGTGCATTGTAATTATTCATCTTTTATGCATGCAAGTAGACTCAACTAAAATTTTGCAACAATACAAACGTTTCTTTCTATTGTGCAAGTGAATAAAAATAGTGAGTGTGAATTCAAACTTTGTGTTGAGACATCTTGTTATACTATTGTTGTATCATTTTATTACATGGTAATATTATCGTCTTTAGTTTATTGGGAATACATGTGTGAGTTTCATTCTATTATAAGAGAGAGCTTTAATATGATTCTTTGTAGACTTTGAGAAACATATTTTAAGTTGAAAGATAAAATTTAGTTCTTGTGCAAAATGAATTCATATTATTTATGATGTGATTCCATTTTCTATTAGATGTTATAAGTTGATTTATGTTAAGATTCTTTAAGATGTAACATATTGATGCTTTATCAATTGATCATTGAGGAATATTACATGAAAATATGTGCTTGTGTGATTTATTAGTTAAATAATTCACTAATTTAGTATCCTTGGGATTATATCAATTCTACTGGGATTATCTCTCTAGAAAATGATTTGTAGTTTAGTTGTGAAAGTATAAATTTTAGGTTGTTATAAGGAATAGTGCATCCTTCCTTAAAAACGAGGAATTAATAGATTGTGAAATATCATTCTTAGTGTTGTTTACAGTTCTAGATAAGTATTTAGTTGATTTCAACAGCAATAAGAAGGTTCCTTCCCCTTTATTAAGAGGGGAGATTTGATCTCGTGTACTATGTCTAAATTATCCATTTTGTAACAGGTGAGTCTACGATCACTTACAAATATTTAACCAACACAATGGATGTATAATTATCCTACCTTTGGCAAGAACTAATCAAATGATCAATGATTGTAATAGGAAGGTTGCCCCTTACCTTAAATATTTAGGCTAATTGAATAAATAAAGTGACAGGTAAATAAATAATTGTAAGGGTGATCTTATTCTTGTGCGTTATGTTTTGGGTTTGTTAGTATGAGTGTTTTAAATAGCAGTTAGTTTACATGACATATTTTTGATAAAGTGAAGATATAATATTAGTGTTTTTTTTTTAATTATTGTTTTCTTAAATTTATTTTCATTCTTAAATTTATTTTTTATCAATAAGTTAAATTTATAGGTTTCTGCAATTTTACATTGGTGAATTGGTTTTTGATTGTTATAATAAAATTTAATATTTTTCATTTGATTGATCATTTCACTAGTCATTTTATATCAATCTAATACACATTTTATTTAATTGAAGATTTAATCATTGCATTCAAAGACATTCATTTAGAAATAATTAAGAGAATCAATTAAACACATCTAGATTTTTATTTGAATAAAAGAACAAAAGGAAATTCAATGCATTGTAAAAGTATTAATGGAACCACATAATCCTAGGTTTGTCCCATACCCATTGTCTTTGAATATTCACTTAGAGGTTTAAGGTTAGTCAACTAGGGGTTTGATTAATGAGAATGTGGCCCTCATTGTTTTGTAGATTCCCTACAAGTGTTTGTCACCATTGGTAGTCCTTACAAGCATGCAAACATTAAAAAAACCAAGGTAATTTACAAAATTAATTTCACGAATTACATTAGGAAGTTTCGACTTGTGGATATCACCTCTATACTTATGAATAAAATTTATGATAACACATAATCAAACTTTTAGGTAATTTGACTACAAATAAAAACTCATAAACTTGACAAATGGATTCACAACACTTTGACAAGGCCTTCTACATCAAAACTAAATATCGCATTCATGCAATTAACATAGGAAATTTATATATTTATTTTATATATAAATAATTTCTATGATTTTCTATTATCTTTTAGCTAGAGTTTAATCTATGCATTAATTAAATGCATTCATTTTATTAATCTGGATCATTTTATGTAGAGGTGTTTTTCTCTCTATAAAAAATAGCATAGATAATCAAGGATTGTAATGATTATTAGATTAAATGAATGTTTTATAGATAGATTATAAATCAAAGAAAATGATGTTGTGAATGATGTGAAAACATAAATCATAATGATGGAAAAATGCAATGCAAAATCCAAACTCACAATCCATGCAATCATAAAATAGAAGCTAAGATCTATGAATAAAATTGAATGATAAAAATAATACCAATACAAAGGCCTTCTAAGACTCCAATTTTATTTGAGACTTTCTTGAATTCTTCGATGTATATTTTCTCTAATATTTTGAACCATAAATTTGACATCATCATGATAATACGAAGGCTTGATGCTTGATAATGAATTCTTGATAATGATACCACATTAACTCTTGATTGTGAATTATAGATGCATGCTTGATAACTCAATGATAGTTTAGGAAAGATAAAAGTTCTATATGGGAAAATGAGTGAATGGAGGTATTATTTATATGTCTTGCATCATATTTGGTCAAAGATAAAGATTGTGTGTCAAAATCAATGATTAAGGAAAATAAGAGAAGTTGAAACCTATAATGCACATGGATCGATAAAGTGGAAGGGTAAGAGGAGGTGTAAATGTATAGAGAAAATTAAATAAAATGTTAACTGTATTTATTTGAGATGGGTAAAATAAATAAATAATTAAATTTTATTTTTTTTCTGGCAAAAATGGCAGTGCCATTATAATATATTTATTAAAAAAACACAGCTTCAAGGGCTCAAGAGGGAAAGAAGCAGTAAGAAAATCCTCTATCCCTACCCATTACAAACCGAATCTTTACCTAAAGAACATGTCTACATAGCAAAACGGAGACCAGATTATAACCAGGAAAAGGATTTAACATGCTTGCACAGTCGCATGACATGTTAATTACAATGTAAAACACCCTGGTTACCCCCAAAATATGAAGCTATTTAAAAACCAGCAAAACAACGTTGCCGCACTTATATTTAGAAACTTAGTTTCTGTCAAGAAAATTGCAGGACTGGAGCTGTTTAGAAACTCCAATTCATGTAGCCAATGCCTTTAAAATGAAATTTGTCCGCAAAAGAGTAATAGGCCATACCAAAATTTCTAAGAAATGCAGGAAATGTTTTGGGGCCATGAACACTAATCTTCCATTCTGCCTTTCCCTTTTTGGTGGCCTCTTCCAGCTTGAGAATTTGTCGATGATGCTGGTGAGATGACAGATGGGGAAGACTTCCCAACATCGTTCTTCTCCACAAATTCCAAAATGATGGATATTCTTTCAAATATAAAAAGGCATTGGCCACCATACCGCTGGGCAAAATGTCCATGAATTTAATAATTTCCCTTCGCAATAGCAGTTGGTCCCGTCCTTCCAAGGAAAGCTTCAAAATATCATAAAGTATCACGCACTCCCTCTTTTCTTTTAGGTGTTGTGGGGGAAACAGACCACCTATCCATGCTTTTGATGAGTGAATTTGGTACCCTTGCAGCGCCGTGTGAAATTCCCCTTCCAAAACAAATTCTGGGCATAAAAATTTGTTTGCCATTTGAAATAGTAAATTATAATCTGGAAGAAAATCGTACCAAATTGATAAAAACACTGATACAACCTGGGTGTGGTAATTATATCATGGGGCATCTGGAAGTAGGATGCCATCTCCAATAATGCCTTTAATTGCGTCCTCTACGTGATTCAGGAGAGGCTTAAAGGTGACCTTCATTTGCCTCTCCAAGTATGGCTTCGCTATCAGATGTTCCCAATCCTTGATTCTCAAGAAAATCCTCAGGTTTAGCTCTCGGTAATCCATGCTTACTTTTGCATAAAACTAATGAAAACTTTTTGTAGCAGTATAGTGGTTCAGAAGTACCGGAGTTGGGGGATTAAATAACCCAAAGCTATGTTAATCAGCATGATGGAAAAATGTGAAAGATCCTTGTGATTAATACCACACGCATTCCAGATTAAATTTATTTAGTTGTAGAGAAACAAAGGATGAATTAATTAAATAATAAAATTATTTAATTACTATTGGATGAAACATAATAAAATAATAACATTATTAAAAATTATTTAATTGATAGTAGAAGGAAACGGATAATGAATTGATTAAATAATTAAATTATTTAATTAATATGGATATTGAAGAATAGTGGTAGGGCTGACATGATGAAAACACATAGTTATATTTGGTTATCTAGATTTTGTTGCTCTTTGAGAAAATGATTTTTAAGGTGCTCTTTCAAACAAAAATGATACAAATAATATTCCCTAACATTAGGATAAAAGACATGTGAAAGAATGGATGGATGCCCCCTCAAGGGATTGACCCAAAAAAATACTTAGGTTCTAACTCTCAAAAAGAGATGTGAAAGAAAAGTGTGTGTTAATGCAACTGCATGGAACTATATGCAAGTTAGCACATTTACCAGATATGAGGTAAATCATATAATGACATCATGAAATAGAAATGAAAAATTGCAAGATGAAGAGGATATTATAGGATGTACAAGATATATGTATATGTATTTTGTTATTTGTTATGCTTTATATCATCATCTAGAAGCTTTATGAAGAAAACAAGACACAAGAAAATAACAATCAAGATAAAGGATATAAATAAAAGATAAAATGATAAAGCAATCAACATGCTCCGTTCCACACTCTCCATCACGATATCAAGATTGAAGCTTCCTTGAGATTCCTTGAAATAGGTTGAAAAGAAAGATCAACAATATAAGTGTACAAGTAAAGATATTGCCCAATTACAACTCACTCTCCACCATGATATCTATTAGTAATAACCAAGAGGGGGGGGGGGTGAATCAGTGGCCTCAAAAATTAATCCTTAAAAATTATAACCACTAATTATGTCTTATGTTATCTTATGTCCTACAAGATGTATGCCTTGAAATACTTTAATCACTTTTCTACTTGTCAAATTGCTTTGCTAATCTCTCTTCTGTATGATTATCGATAAGAAATTAACTATTTATAGAAACACGATAAATATGTAGAGTATACCGATAAATCTAGAAATGCATATGTGAAATGTAAAATAGTAAAGTAATAAACCAGAAATACATAACACAAGTATTTTAACGCGGAAACCCTGTTGAGGGAAAAAAACCACTGGGACCAGTACCCCAAATTTTCACTCTTCTGAAGTGAGCTCTGTTAGGAGCCAACTTTGTTAAAGGTTACAAACACACTGTTAGGTGTGACCTTGTTAGAGTATTTAGAAATAGTTTGCCAAATAGTATCTGGCAGCTAATGCTACCGTCCTTGATCAAACACTCACTTGGCCTTTCAATAGGTATCGGGCATATCCAATGCTACTTTTGTGATCAAAATTCTTGATACTCCTTGGGATGTATCTCAATTATAAAAGAATTTTAAGTCCTCTGTTAACAGGATTATATGCTTCAATGGTTAAACTGAAACACTAATGATCTGTTCATACATACAACTCAATTGTAGATTTTTAGATCTATTGTAGGTCCATTACTTCACTCATCAATATAATCAAATATATATACCTTTTCTCCACAATGTTCTTCTCTGTGATGCTTGTCTCACTGTTTTTCCTTGTCTATAGAATCTATCTCTTTCCTCAGCTGTTTGATCAATACTGAATGAAGAGTTTCTTTCTCCTTCAGATTTTCTTTAGCTTCTTTCATCTTCTCTTGTTCACCACCATAATTTGTAATGAATTGATTTTGTCTCTATATAGACACAATTTTCCCTTTTCTTGGCTTTCTTGATTCTTGGCATGTTCAACAATTATCGCCAAAAGATTGAAAGCAAACTCCAGATTTATCTCAAACACATCATCTTGCCAACTAGAAAAATCAGCTTTAAATCACTTACTTATCTTCGGCTTTATCTGGATGTTTAAAAAAATGATAAGTATTCGTTAATTCTATCTTTAGCTTCTTGACAGTTAAGTATTTTTTTCATTTTCTGAACTCTTTGTTCTGTCGGTCAATACTTCAATTAGTTATCGGTATAACTAACTATTCTGTTGATGTGACTTCAGTTGTCATCGAGATCTCTATCCTTGTCTTCTTCATCGGGTAACACAAAAATTATTTCAATCGGGTTACTCTATGGTTTTCTCATCAGGCAACACTATAACTCTGCTCATCGATAATGTTGTGTATTAGCTCATCGGGTAACACTGCAACTCTACTCTTTTACTCTGACCATCGGCGTGCACTTTATTGTTGTGTGTAGTCACTTAGTGAATACTTTATTTGTGTGCATTAATGATATCATAGTCTTGATTCATCGGTTCTTTGAAGTCTTTGGCAGTATTATAATGACCATACAGATTATAATATCAAGTTGACATCAATGACAATACAATACATTAACTAATTTAATGCCTTGCATGATCATCAACTTAGCATATTCAAACATTCAATCAGTTACATGTTATCACTCTCTCCCTTTGGCATTGATGGAAACATACTACATTATCATACTATACTATTACTAATACAATATGAAATATATGGTTTCATCAAGATTTCCTAATGTAATTATTACAAATGTCTGGTTTTTGGTAAGCTCAAATAGCTTTGATTTGATTCTTGCAGCTTTCTTCTATCTTCAATGTCTTTACTGGATGGATGTAGAATATTTCTTTCTTTGATGTGATGTGTTCTCCTTCTATGTCAAACTCTCTCCCTTTGACTGTTCTCCTTTCTTGTGATGTCATTTGTCAGTAATTCTCTTCCCTTGTGTGTACTCTCCCTTTCTTGTTACATTCTCCCTTTGGATACTTTGATGGATGATGATAATGGATATAATCTTTGTATGATAATGAGATATCTCTCTCCCTTTGACAACAATGCCAAACAAACATCTTTTCAAAAAAATATTTGACACAAATGTCAAATGGATCTTTTCTATCCATAATATATTCCTTGAATCTCCCATTCCATTAGTAATAACTCTGGTGCTTGGAGTAGATAAATACCTTGCTGTGTATAGCTTTATCTTTGAAGTTCATCTTGTTGGTGCCCAAAAACACTGAATTGAATTTCCTTTGGACTTGCCAATCCAATGATGGGAAATCCAATTATTTTTGGCCAACTAACGGGAATGATCAATTATGATCCTCTTCCCCTACGCTTC
>MU223492.1:7702222-7713907 GCA_018584345.1 Thuja plicata
TGTATCCCATTTAATTTACTTCATCATATTATTAATTATTGGGCATAGATTTTAGGATTCCATTTTTTAGAGTTTTATCACTTTATAGGACTCTAAATTTTGCCAAAAATTGAGAGCTCCAACACATCTCTCTGCTTGCATCAACATGAATGATATTCTAATAATATGTAGGCTGATGTAGCCTTCTAGTCAGCTTACTAACCAGTAGACAAGGGTCTGACCCCTAGTCTCTTTCTCGAGTATTCAAATGCATCCTTGGGCAGTGGCTTGGTGATGATATCGGACAATTGTTCCTTTGATTACGCATACTCAAGTATCACTTCCTTTGCCTGAACTTGTTCTCTCAAATAATGATAATTGATGGAAGTATGATTTGTTTTAGCATGCATGACTAGATTCTTGGAAATTTTTATTGCACTTGTATTATCACAATAGATAATTATTGGTTCTAAAATTTTCATATGCATACCTTCCAGTAACTGTTTGATCCATGCAATATTTGATCAGTTTGTAGCAGCAACAACATATTATGCCTCTACATTAGATTGAGAGATGCATCCTTGCTT
The DNA here is from genome assembly GCA_018584345.1 of Thuja plicata. NCBI lineage: Eukaryota > Viridiplantae > Streptophyta > Pinopsida > Cupressales > Cupressaceae > Thuja > Thuja plicata. The sequence continues at coordinate 7,702,789 of MU223492.1, forward strand.
CTTTATGATCCATGTGACAAGTCTGCCACCTATAAAGAATGCTCCTCCAGTTATGCTCTTCTGGTCATCAATATTTCCAGCCCAATCAGCATCGGTAAAAACCTTAAGTTCAAATTTGCCTTCTCTTTTTTACCATAAGTCATATTCCTTGGTATTATTTAGATGTCTTAGGATTCTTTTCACAGATTCATATGTGATTCCCTGGGATTAGCAGAAAATCTAGCAACTAGTCCCACTGCATGTGCAATATCTGGTCTAGTATGTACAACATACATGAGTTTTCCAATCATAGATCTGTACAAAGTCTGATTTACCTCTGATGACTTGTCCTCCTTTGTCATTTTGCATCTAGTTTCCATCGGTGTTCCAACTAGTTTGGATTCTTCCATCTTGAATATTTTTAGCACTTCTTTGATGTACTTGGATTGTGTAATGAAAATACCTTCACCTTGTTGCATGATCTGCAGACCAAGAAAGAACTTGATCTCTCCAAATATAGACATCTCAAACTCTTTGCTCATTTCATTTGCAAATGATTTGCATAGCATATCATTGCCTCCAAATATGGTGTCATCAACAAACATCTTAGCAATCAAAATGTTAGCATCAGTATCTTCCTTCAAATAAAGATTATTATTTTCACTAGTCCTTACAAATCCAATACTCATAAGATAGGAATGAAGTCTTTCATACCAGGCTTGGGGTGCTTGTTTTAATCCATACAGGGCTTTGTGTAGTCTACATACCATGTTCCTCTTGTCTAGATTAACAAACCCTTCTGGTTGTTCAATGTATACCTCTTCTTCAAGTATTCCATTTAGGAATGTTGACTTGGCATCCATTTGATATACCTTGAATCCTTTACATGCAACATAAAAAAGTAATATTCTCACTCCGTCTAGCCTAGCGACAGGTGCAAAGGTCTCTCCATAGTCAATTCCTTCTTCTTGTGCATACCCCTTGCATACTAGTCTTGCTTTATTCCTTCTCATTCAGCTTATTCCTGAATATCCATTTTGTACCGATGACATTCTTCTCATCTGGTCTTGGTACAAGTGTCCATGTCTTGTTTTACTCTGTCTATTCAATCTCTTCATTCATAGCACTAATCCATTCATCATTATCTAGTGCAGCATTAACAGATTTGGGCTCATAATAAAAAATAAGACATCTTGTATTTAGAGACTTACTTATGGTCTTCATACCAGCCTTCTTGTCTCTTGTGATCTTGTTCTATGGATGGTTCCTTCTAACATATGTTGCAAGTATAGGTTCATCTCTTTTTGTATCAGCTTGATCATCATTTGTTCATCATTCTGTTCTCCATCACTTTGTGCATCATCTTGAGCAATATTCTGATAGTCAGTATTTGCAGCCTGATGCTCAGGCGCAATGATCTGTTGCTCGGGAGCTCTACATTGTTGGTTAGGTAGAGTTTTAGGTTCCTCATTGTAAGTAAACTTATTGTAGTCCTCTAGTTCCTTAGTGATTTCTTTTTCATTCTTCTCTAAAAATTCATCTATCTTCACATCTACACTTTAAGTAATTTTGTTAGAGGCTTTGTTTAGACATTTATAAGATTTTCTCTTGGTAGAATACCCTAGAAATATTCCTTCATCACTCTTGGAGTCAATTTTTCCATTTCTATTATCTTTCAAGATATAAAATTGATTGCCAAATTTTTTGAAATAACTTACATTGGGTGTGTATCCATACCATAGCTCATAAGGTGTCTTATTGGTGTCCTTCTTCAATTGTACTCTGTTCAATGTGTAAACAGTAGTATTGAAAACTTCTCTCCAGAAGATTTGGGTGATCCCTTTCTCTATCATCAGTGTCCTCGCACAATCAACTATGGATATGTTCCTTCTTTCAACAATTCCATTTTTTTGTGGTGTTCTCGGTGCAGAGACTTATCTTTTGATTCCATGCTCATTACAAAAGTTAGTAAATTCATCTTAAATAAATTCCCCTCCTCTATCTGACCTTAATCATTTTAGCTCCTTACCACTATGCTTCTCAACCTTTGCCTTAAACCATTTAAACATATTAATGATGACATTAATTTTTCTATTAGTACACTTAGTGAAAAACATTGATAGAGACCTTCGGTATAGCTACCTGACGAACATAGTATGTAGCTAACCGATGCACAGAAGAGAGGATAACCGATGAGGTAAAAAGTGCTATGTATGGAATTGCCTGGTGAACATTAACAAGTGTTATACCAACAAAGTAAACAGGACATCACCGACGGGTCAATGACATAACACAAAGATCATCACCGACGATACAATTTTGAGAACAAAACTAACAAATAGTCTAAAAGGGATACCGATGGGATAGATACCCAACAGACCAAAAGATGAAGAAAATCGACAGAATAAAAACACATACTAAGCATCAGAACCGACTATTAGTAACCGAACCCGCAAATAGTCGATCTGACTTTTACACGTCAGATAAAGCATTGTAATTCTATTTATAGAGTTTTAATTTATTTTAAATCATTACTTGAGGGTCAAGCAAGAATAATGTAAATGTTTTAAAGCATCCTAATGGATCTAAAACATATCCAACTAAAGATCAAGGTCAAGTTGTAAACCTTAGATCTAGAGTTAACTTGCAAAGCGTGAATCAAGAATAGAGCTAAAATCTAGTATAAATAGATGTTCAATCAATTGTGAATTACGGATTCAATGTTGTTGATAGCCATGAAGAGAATCTAAGGAGTAGAAGGAAGAATTCATGCAAAGTTCAAAAAAAGATTATATCTAGTTATCAAGAACACACAGAGGCTACCGACGTGCAGAGAAAGGTATTATTCAATCATGTAAAGATGATTACTCATACATAGGAAGCTTTATTGGATCTGTTATTAGCAATTAGATATTGCATACATCATCAGATCAAAGACTTATGTAGTTTCATTCTAACAAGTGCATCACATCTAAAATCCTTTTGTAGAAGGTGGACTTAACAGTTCTTTACAAATCTCGTAACAGAGTGCACACTTAACAGTGTTGCTAAAGCTTCAAAAGAAGTAGATCTTAACAGGTCTCCACTGTAATACTCCTAACAGGGTAGGTCATCATAAGTGACCAATTGTAAGCCTTTACCAGCTCCTTCTTATCTGCAGATAGTGAATTCTTGTGGGTAACAATCCCCACCATAGTTTTTACTGCCTAACAGGAGTTTTCTGCATTACCATATCTTGTGTTATGTGTTATCTATTTTCATGAATGTTTCTTGTCTGGTTACATATTAGACAACTTATGTTATGATTGCATATGCATAAAGAAAGATGAATAATTAGATAAGATAATTTACAAACTGATAACTAAGGGTTAATGGGCTAACTAAGAAAAGTTTTAGAGGTACTGATTCACCCCTCACCTCTTAGTACTACATTCACAATATAATTCCAACAATTGGTATCAGAGATAAGTCTATTTCTTGAAAATCTTAAAGACTTAAGAGAAAAGATTAGAGCAATGAAAAATTATAAGTTGGATAAGACTATTGAGAATGAGCAAATACAGATGCAGATAAACTATGAGTAGTATAAAGAGGCAAGAATCAACTTAAGAAAACTTCTTGATGAAAGAAAGATTATGGCAACTAGGCTGAATGAGAAGGACTACACAGAATCATAAATACAATATTACTTTGATTTAGAAGAATCAAAATCAAGTAAAGCATCAGACCAATCAGATGAAAAGATCAGAAGTCTACATGAGGCCAATCAACATCTAACCGAGCAATTGAGAATGTTTCAAATTGGTCAAGAGACTCAAATGGTGAAAATGATTGATGTCATGAATGATGCAAGAAAAGATAAAAATGAAAGAACACTAGCCATTGATGATAGGAGAAAAATAACAGAGAAGCTGCAAGAGAAAGAATCATAAATTCAAAGACTTACTGAGCATCACCATGAGATTACCAATCAGTTTATTCTTATGATTCAAGAGGCAAATAGACTAAATACAGAACTCATTGAAAGAATACAGTCTTTTGGTGAGCTAAGAGAAGAGAATGAAAAATTGAAACATGAAATCAAAGTCCAGAATCAACACAATTAATTGATCAAGAAAGCTGAAGAGATCAACAAAAGGATGGATGATTTTCTTGATGGACAGAGAAGAGTCAACAACTACACAGGATTAGGGTACAATGAGAATGGTGAATCTTCTAATCAACCAGATCAAAGTAATGCTTTCACAACCCCAAGATCCAAGAAGCTATCATGCAATCATAGTGGACAACCCAGCCACACCTCAAACATTTGCAGAAGCAAAATGAAAGGTATTCCTCAAGCACAATCTACTTTCATTGGTAATTGTTATAAATATCAAAAGAAAGGACACAAGGCACATTAATGCAGATCCAAAGTGACGAATCCAAAAATGAAAACCTACATTGACAAGTATTGTCCTACCTACAAGATGAATGGGCATACACATGAGGAGTGCTGGAAAAAGAACAAAAAGGCCTGGACACCAAAAGAAACTGATAATAGCTATAAACCAACCAGACTCGGTACCTCATATGTTTGGGAATATAACACATGGGTAAACTGCACAGCATGTGGAAGGTATGGTCATATTGCTGCCAACTGTATGAGAAAGTGGACCAGAAGGTCAAGAGGTTGGACCAATCCAGGTATGGCATGTTTGCATTGTCATAAGGTTGGACATGTGATAAAATATTGCAAAGACCGACTGACAGACACAAGTACATATCCCAATGGAAATACCATTGATGACATCAAGAGAATGAGGAACAAAATGTGGAGAAAGGCCACAAATACTGAAGGTGCTGAAACAAATAATGCAAATGGTGACACCCCATCGAATGGATCCGGTGACATCACTATTTCCAACTAAATTGCACAGGTAAGTATGGCACTGTATTATGACAAGTTATATTATGCATTGGTTCCATTACACATAGTTCATATTGTAATATTAGCATGAATAAAAGATGCAATATATTGTTATTTTTTAAACTGTTGAAAAACAATATCATAGGTTAAAGGCAACCAAAATGCATCAGTGAACAAACTCAGAAAGATTAACATACTTACCAAAATGCATCAGGCATCACACAAGTAATGTGTAAACTGATGAGCATCGGTGAATCTTTGAGCCGACGAGAATGTTGTCATCACCTTCATACCGACGATCATCGGTGAAGACACCAAAGCTACTAGATACCTCACGACCAACACCGATGATGTCATTATTTCCTAAACTAATGAACTTAGTCTTAGAACACTGACAGAGTTGTTGGGCATTAATGACAACTTAGGGTATCGGAAGGTTATAAAACTGAGGAAGACAGACTCATTTTGCACACATAATTTTTGAGCAGAGCAAAGTGATTTCAAAGTAATTTGGAGAGAAAACTAGTAGGAATTAATTCAACACAAAGCATTCACATTCACTCAAATAGAGAAACAGTAAGTACTTCCATCACCGACAACACTGTATTAGCTTGCCAAGTTTTTAAAATTTGGAAAAATGGCTTCTACTTCAAGGACTGCGAAGATAGTAGAGGACAAGAAGAAAACTGTGAACCTTATTAGAAACAAAACTTGTGAAGAGCCTAAGTATAAGCTACACCCAGAAATAGCTTCTCAACCTGACAATTCTGGAGCATTCTCCAGAATCTTGCCTAGGGTTTTATTGATAGAAGACGTAAGGGCTTTCATACATTGCAAGATCTCAAAATTGGGAGATCTAGAACTAGAGAAGGCCTACACAGCACTGTGTGACAAGGCTGGAAACCTAAAGGAGGAACACAGACATGTAGAAGTGAAAGGGTTAACACATGCCTGAAATTTTCCTAGGGTTTTCAAAATAGAGTGGATAAAGTTGGTACTCAACAGAGTACATAACCAAAAAATGTGGCTTGATGAGCCTAAGAGAATAACCAAAGATGTTATTCATGTGGTGACTGGATATCCCACAACCGATAAGACAAAGGCACACAAGCACCCATCATTGAAAGAGGTGGAAGAACAAACAGGAGCAAAATCTAAGAAGAGAGGTCTCAAGGTAAGCACTATTACCGACGTAGAGCTAAAGTTTGGAGCATGTGTTGTTGGTTATAAAATCTTCCAAGCCAGTAGAATGAATAGCGTAGCAGTCACTGCTATGAGCACAACATATAAGATTATTAAACAGGGAAAGGAAATGGATTTAGCAGAAATCCTATTGCATCAACTAGCAGAGAACATGAACACCATTAGATCTTCCAAATCAAACACTTGTAAGTTTGGATTCTTACTAATGTTCATATTCTTCTACTTTCAAGAAGAATTTCCTTCAATAGGTAAAGTTGTATGGGATGTGAAGAGGCTAATCACCATATAGATATGTGCGCACATTGAGTCATTAGGCACTAATTTTGATATCTTAATGGATGATTACTTCAAGAATTTTAAAGAAAAGATGCAAGCTAGGACTAGGATTCCTTAGAGTTTGATAGAGAAACATAAAGATGATATATGTTTCATGGTGGATACTGATTCCACATACATCAAACCAGTAGAACCAAGGAAATATTTTTTGGCACCCTTAGAATATGAAGTACAAACTAAGGAAGCTACTAAATGCATGAAGGAATCACTAAATGAACCAGTGGACAACAAGCAACAAAGATTTGGCACCTATGAAGAGGCCAAACAAAAGATTAAAACAAATCTTGTTATCAAGAAAGTTGTAAAACAGTCAAGCAGAATGGTGAAGAAATTGAAAAAGAAATTGAATGTATCTTCTGAAGGTGAAGAGGAACAAAAGGGTAAGGATGAAATCATCAAGGACCAGTTACCCATCAATGATACAGAAAAAGAGAATGAATCAAAGGAAGAACATTCTAATTCACCACCTCCTCCTCCACCTAAGAAGTCAAGAACAAGGATTTAGACAATAAAGGATGCAACTCCTTCTCCCATGATAAGAGGAAAGTTGTATAAGAGGAAACCGACCACATCAAAGGGAAAACAACTAGTTGGAAACCTACCAAAAGGAGGAAATTTGTTCAGACAAAGGAGGATATAGAGGACTCAGCCATGGATGAGCCTAACACTGCAATTAAACAATCAAAGGAAATAGAAAAGGAAAAATCAACTCTTGAAAACATTGATGAAATATGTAAGTTCATTTTAGAAGCCTCGTCTATTGCACATCCTAAGATTAAGAAATGGTTGAAATGGGATTCTGTAGAACAGAATAGAATTGAAGATGTAATTATAGCTAAAATGTGCAGACACTATTATGTCCCACTTCAATTCACTACATGTGATGTACCACAAGAGTTGTTAATTAGATTATCTTCTAAGTACACATTTTCACTCCATGAGGAGAAACAGATAATAGAAAGAGTACTTATTACTCTTATACCTTCAGAATCAACAAAGGAAGAAATAAAAGAAATCATGGAGAAATATGAGAAAAAGTTCTCACCCAAAATGAGAGCTTACAAGTTTCTTGAAGGGAAGCTTATAGAGCTGGAACAAGAAGCTCATGATAAATGGAGCAAGCTACTCAATCCTACTAAGGAGAGAAGTTATGAGAAAGAAAATGTCATTCAAGGAGATAACTCACCAGTTGAGTTAGACAGTGAAGAAGTTCAAATAACCGGCCAGAAATAGGTTGATATTGCAGATGAAACATGGCCTCACACAACTAAGGAAAATCAAATACCAGCAAGTCCAATTCACATCAGTTTAGAGGATGAAGAAGTTACCAAAGAAGAGTTAACAATAAAAGGTAACATCACTAATGACATACATGATGAATCATGGTTGGACAATGTCATAAATGACATAATTGGCAAAGACCCTGCAGAATATTTGAAAAGAGATAAAGATGTCATAGTTGACAAAAGCAAAACCGAGGAACAGGGCATCTCTACCAATGATGCAGAGGTAAATACAAACATTGATATATTGATTGATGCTATTCATATAAGCTCAATTCAGGAGCAAGCATCTAAAAATGATGAGAACATACCCGTGGATACGAGCAATGATGAAAATAAAGAAGCAACAGACACACAAAAAGATGCTGACACAAAGATGACAGATATAACCGATGAACAAGGAACCAAATCTACTGACAAAGAGAAAGAAGAAGAAACCAATAAAGAAGACAAAGGTGAAGAATCTAAAAAGGATAAGAGCATAAAAGTTGAGAAAACTGAAGAATCACCCAAGGTCAATGAGGAGACGTCTTCACAAAACCGGTCGGTGGATTCAGAAAAGAAATAGAAAGAAGCTTCATCTACTCAAAAATCACCTACACAGTCTCAGAATCTACAACTAGTAATACATCAACCAATCTCTCCGCAAAAGAAGAAGAAGAAGAAGAAGAAGAAGAAGAAGAAGAAGAAGAAGAAGAAGATAGTCAAAAAGGATATTTTGGCTGTCATAATGGATGAAGTAATAGAAGTCTCAAACTGGGATATTACTACTTTGGATACATATAAACTTCAAGAGTTTGGAGTGCTATGTCAAAGGAAAGGCATTCAGAAGAAAATGATACAGGAACAGAGGGAAGCAATGGCACTTGACAAGGCAAGAGACACTCTACAACAATTTTTTCCTGAGGTGAAACTTGAACAAAATTCTACAGTTAAGGAGAAAATAGCTGCTCTTACCGATGCCATCACAAACCAGAATGTAAATGCAGAACAAGCAATGAAAGAACAAGCAGAGAAAAAGTATCAATACAAGTTAATCGACAAGATCAGCCAAGAAGTGGCAGTGAACAAGGTAAAGCTCTCTGAACTAACTGATCAATTAGAGCCAATGATTGCTGAGGAAATTACCTTAGATCAAAAGATGTGCACACTTGAAAATTTTACAAAAGAAAATAGTGACAAGTTAGTAGAAATAGATTCTAATGTCACAACTAGTGCACAAAGCCTAACCTCACATGCAGACAGTATCAAGGCGCATCTTGACAAGGTCATTGAGGCTAAAAGGCTAAGGCAAGAAATATGGGATGCTTAAACACAATTAAGAGGTGAGAGTACTGAACTACAAGCACACATCTTGCCTAATCTTACTATTCTACAATAGTATATTTCTGAAGCAAGAAACTTAATTGCAACCCTAGAGATTTCTGTAGTAGACAACATCTATGATATACACGTAAGGATATCACTTGAGCACATGGCTCTAGAAATGCTGAAGGGTAAATATGAAAAGATAATGGAGGAGATCAAGTCCTCACATTCCCACCTTTTTGACAAGATGTAAGTAACTTTACCTTTATTATCAAAAAAGGAGGAATAGAAATGTATGTATATTGTATGTATAGAAGGAATAGATATTTAAAGATAGTTATGTACAATATATCAAAAAAAAGGGGAAGAAAAGTACATAAGGAAATGTATACATACTTACACTTACTGGCATATACATAGGGGGAGTCATTCAAATGACTAAGGAAGAAGTATACACAGATGTACATACTAATACATTTAGTATGTAGCACATATCATGTTTTTGATACTAATGTCAAAGGGGGAGATTGATGACATTAAGTTTTTCCATTAGTACACTTAGTGAAAACATTGACAGAGACCATCAGTATAGCTACTTGACGAATAGAGTATGTAGCTAACCAACGCATAGAAGAGAGGATACCCAACGAGGTAAAAAGTGCTAAGTATGGAATTGCCTGACAAACACTGACAAGTGTTGTACCGATGAAGTAAACAGGACATCATCGACGGGTCAATGACATAACACAAAGATCATCACTAATGATACAGTTTTGAGAACAAAACTGATGAATAGTCTAAAAGGGATACCGATGGGACACATACCCGATAGACCAAAAGATGAAGAAAAATGACGGACTGACAGCGCATACCGAGCATCAAAACCAACCATCAGTAACTGAACCCGCAAATAGTGGATCTGACTTTTACATGTTAGATAAAGCATTGTAATTCTATTTATAGAGTTTTAACTTTTTTTAAATCATTACTTGAGGGTCAAGCAAGCATAATGTAAATGTTTTAAAGCATCCTAATGGATATAAAACATATCTAACTAAAGATCAAGGTCAAGTTGTAAACCTTGGATCTAGAGTTAACTTGCAAAGCGTGAATCAAGAATAGAGCTAAAATCTGGTATAAATAGATGTTCAATCAATTGTGAATTACGGATTCATTTTTGTTGATAGCCATGAAGAGCATATAAGGAGTAGAAGGCAGAATTCATGCAAAGCTCAGAAAAATATTATATCTAGTTATCAAGAACACACAAAGGCTACTGACGTGTAGAGAAAGGTATTATTCAATCATGTAAAGATGATTACTCATACATAGGAAGCTTTATTGGATATGTTATCAACAATTAGAGATTGCATGCATCATCAGATCAAAGACTTATGTAGTTGTATTCTAACAAGTGCATCACATCTAAAATACTTTTGTAGTAGGTGGACTTAATAATTCTTTACAAATCTCTTAACAGAGTGCAGACTTAACAATGTTGCTAAAGCTTCAAATGAAGTAGATCTTAACAGGTCTCCACTGTAATACTCCTAACAGGGTAGATCATTAGAAGTGACCGATTGTAAGCCTTTATTGGCTCCTTCTTATCTACAGATAGTGAAGTCTTATCGGTAACAATCCCCACCATAGTTTTTACTTCCTAACAAGAGTTTTTTGCATTACCACATCTTGTGTTATGTGTTATCTATTTTCATGAATGTTTCTTGTATGGTTACATAGTAAAGAACTTATGTTATGATTGCATATGCATAAATAAAGATGAAGAGTTAGATAAGATAATTTACAAACTGATGACTAAGGGTTAATGGGCTAACCAAGAAAAGTTTTAGAGGTACTGAATCACCCCTCCCCTCTTAGTACTGTAATACCCCAAAATTGGCACCTAATAACTTAATCAATTTTGGTGCATTTTCTCATCCTCGAAGTCCTATTGTACTAGGCAAATTCTTCTCTTAATTGACTTTAATTGACTGAGTTTCAAATGCAGAAAACCCAAATTTGCATAAATCTGACATTACAATTTAATTCCTACATCTAAAATGATTATTAGCTAAAACCCCTATGATTAATTGATTTAATC
>MU223492.1:7722739-7749624 GCA_018584345.1 Thuja plicata
ATTCAATCTTGTACTTTCAAAGCTTTCTAGCTTATTTGCAAGTTCAATTCTAGCTTAAAAGCATTTCTTTCGTATCTTAATCATGCTCAATTCATAGAATAGCATCATTCTCTCATATTTAGATGCATATTTCTCACGTTTAATGGCTGTTCTTCACACACTCACACTTTAAAAATCCTCCGTATTAGAGAAGGTCAGGTTGTTGGCTCTCATTCTGAGGGTACACTATAGCAATCACTCCTAATTAGGAGGCAACAGGTTGCTTCAATCACGCTTGCAGAGCAAACAATCCATGTTTGTGTTTGTGAGTTTCTTGATTGTGTAATGACTATGTTGCGTTTGTGTTGAATAGAGAGGTCCATATTCGACATCAAACAAGTACTACATTCACAATATAATTCCAACACTTAAATGCTTCTTATTTATCTTTTAGAAACATGACTATCATCATTCTAGAGTAATCATCAACAAAGAGAATAAAATATCTATCTCCATAATAACTCTTTGTCCTCATTGGTCTACATAAATTAGTATGGACTAATTCTAGAATTGCATCAGATGTATGGGTTTTGCTTTTAAAACTAGACTTTGTCATTTTACCTTTTTGACAATTCTTACACATGATGTTGTCAGGCTTGGTCATCGTCGGTAAGCCTCTGACATTTCTCTTTTTGCTTATCTTTATCATGTTGTCAAATTTCACGTGACACAATCTTTTGTGCCACATCCATATGTCTTTGTTTGTAGTAATCAAACAAGTGGTGTCAGTATTATTCAGATAGAATAAGTTACCTTTTGTCTGCTCACCAGTACCAATCAAATTTCCTGATTTATTAAAGATCTTTGCCTTCTTATTTTCAAATAATATGTTGTGACCTAAATTATTCAAGTGAGAAACACTCAATAGATTATAATTCAATCCATTTACCCAATAAGCATTTTTCACATTTTATCTGGTTATTCAACATTATGGTTCCTCTACCTTCAATTAGACAAGGTGTGTCATTACCCATTCTTATTGAACCACCTTTATAGTATTCAAAATTCTCAAACCTTTGCTTATCACCGGTCAAATGGTGAGTGCAGCCACTATCTATGATCCAGACATCATTTTTACTAACATTAGATATGAGTGCAGTTTCTACATACCTTTCTTCATCATCATCTGAATCATCTTTTACTGCCACAAACACCATCTCAATGTCTTCGTCAGATTCGGTGTCACTATCATCATCTTTGCATTTTTCTAGGTATCTGGCCTTCTTTCCTTTGTCCTTGTTGTCTTGGGTATCTCTCTTTCTTATTATTGGTAGCTTCTGTAATCACCTCTGTCAGACTTCTTTTCAAAAGATCTATCATTACTTCTGTCATCTTTTCTTCTATTAGTACATCTTGCAGCAAAGTGTCCAATCTCTTTGCAATTAAAACAAACAAGTGGTAAGTTACCTTTGCCTCTCTACATTCTTCTATCCATAAGTGCTTCAATTTCATCAAGATCATCTTCTTCACTTTCACTATAACTATATTTTCTCATAATGTTTTTATGACTTGATTTACTTTTTCTCATAGAAGTTTGGAATGCAGAATCTATGTTTGGTAAGACACTACTATCTAAGTTGTTCTTCTCAAATGAAATCAGTCTTCCAATCAAATTTTCTAGAGTAAGATTGCTATTTACTACTGCTCTCATTTCTTGAATGGCAGATACCTTAATAGCATAAGTAGGCAGTAGGGTTCTTAGAATTTTACTTACCACTGTATCTTCTTCTAGTACACCTTCAACTCCTCGAATAGAATTGAATATCTCTTTGATTCTTGTGTTTTACTGAGTGATGTTTTCACCTTCTTTCATTTTTAGATCATCAAACTTTCCTCTAAGGCTTTCTGTCTTGGCTCTCAAAACATTCTTGTCACCACCATATATAAGCATCAATTTGTCCCACATCTGCTTTGCAGTCTTGCAAGTTTTTACATCCTTCAAATTCACCATCAAAGAGTGAGGAAGCATGCTCTATCATCATACAATTGTGCTCTTGCTTCTCTCTCAATTTTTCAACTGTTGGTGCTTCTGTGGGAAACACATATTCAGCATCTAAGTATTGAGTAACATCATTTCCAAAACCTGATAAGTGGAGTCTTATTATTCTCTGCCATGAAGCAAAATTATCTTTGTTCAACTTGGGCACATCTTGTCTATTCATCTTGTGATCTTTATCTTAGGTCTTGAAACCTTCCTTCTAAGAACACAAGCTCTGATACCAATTGTTAGTAATAATTGAGAGGGGGGGTGAATCAGTGACCTCAAAAATTAATCCTTAAATCAAGCCTTAAAACTTATAACCACTAATTATGTCTCAAGTTATCTTTTGTCCTACAAAATGTATGCCTTGAAATACTTTAATCACTTTTCTACTTGTTAGATTACTTTGCTAATCTCTCTTCTGTATGATTACCGATAAGTAGTTAACTATTTACCAAAACATAGTAAATTTATGTAGAGTATACCGATAAACCAAAAATGCATATGTGAAATGAAAAATAGTAAAGTAATAAACCATAAATACATAACACAAGGATTTTAACATGGAAACCCTGTTAAGGGAAAAAACCATTGGGATCGGTACTTCAAATTTTCACTCTTCTGAAGTGAGCTCTGTTAGGAGCCAACTCTGTTAAAGGTTACAAACACACTGTTAGGTGTGACCTTGTTAGAGGATTTAGAAATAGTTTGTCAACAAGTATCTGGCATCTAATGCTACCATCCTTGATCAAACACTCACTTGACCTGCCAATAGGTATCGGGCATATCCAATGCTACTTTTTTGATCAAACTTTTTTATACTCCTTGGGATATATCTATATTGTAAAAGAATTTTAAGTCCTGCTCTATTAAGAGGCTTATATGCTTCAATGGTTAAACTGAAACACTAATGATATGTTCATACATACAACTCAATTACAAATTTTTAGATCTATTGTAGGTCCATTACTTCACTGATCAATATAATCAAATATATACCTTTGCTCCACAATGTTCTGCTCTGTGATGCTTGTCTCACTATTTTTTGGTGTCTCCAGAATCTAGCTCTTTCCTCAGTTGGTTGATCAGGACTGAATGAAGACTTTCTTTCTCCTTCAGATTTTCTTTAGCATCTTTCCTCTTCTCTTGTTCACCCCCACAATTCATAATGAATTGAGTTTGTCTCTATATAGACATGATTTCCCCTTTTCTTGGATTTCTTGATTCTTGGCGTGTTCCATAATTCTCACCAAAAGATTTAAAGAAAAATCAACATTTATCTCAAAGAGATCTTCTTTCCAACTGGACAAATCAGCTTTAAATCACTTACTTATCTTCGGCTTTATCTAGATGTTTAAAACAATGATAAGTATCCGTTAATTCTATCTTTAGCTTCTTGACAGCTAAGCATTTTGTCATTTTCTGAACTCTCTATTCTGTCGGTCAATAATTCAGTTAGTTATCAGTGATAAATGACTATTTTGTTAGTGTGAGGGTAAAAGCACAATAATCTGTCACCTTTTAGAACAACTTATCAACACAGCTGAATTTTAGTATTTCTAACTAAAAATTAATTTTGGCCAAACATATGGTCTAGCTAGATTCGTTATAGTTAAGTCAGATAAGGTTTTTAACTTTTTCAATTGGAAATGTCTATTAAATGCATGTTTTATACCACTTTGAGGCCAATTACCATAGAAATAAAATTATTTCAGAAAAGTGACGTTTCAATAACTCTAAAACTTTTTAATGATATTTTTTTAAAAATACAAAAATACCCTTTTGTAGAGATCAGAGTCAAGAATATATCTTATAGATTTTATAGTGTTTTAATTATACATAGTCTATTATAATTAAAAAATATTGCAAGTAGGTATTTTAACAGTCAAGGAGATGTTGATTCAGAGAAAGAAAAAAAATAGTAAAACATATTAAATAAATTTGAAAAACATATGGTGCACTAGAAGAGAGATTCCTCTTCAAGAATATATATTTCTTTTTTTTATTGGGATATATTTGTTATGAAAAATATGGCGGAAGATGAAAACTGTTGATTTCAGGTGAGTTGGAATTTGAATTGTTATAAAAGAGAAAATATAGGTCACAAACCAATTTTTATTTCTTCATGCACTAGCTATATATGTAATCTATAACATATTTTTAATTTAGGGGAAAAAATGTTTATTTACATATAATGTTTTGGCGGGAACTAGACCCCTAATTTTCAGCATGTTTCTGCAACTGAAAAATCATCTTTAAACATTAAAAAAAAAAATCAAAACTTATTCAAAAAAAATATTAAAAATATTAATCATAAACTTCATCCATTTTAAAACATTTTATTAGTTTAAATCATCTTCAAATTCCAAACATAAATGTCACTTTTATACTATTGAAGCTGAACAACTTTGATTTTGTCATCCTTTTCCTTTGTAAAAGGGTGACAGATTATTGTGCTTTTACCCGTGACTTTAGTTGTCATTGGGATCTCCATCCTTGTCTTCTCTGTCGAGTAACAATGAAATTATTTCTGTCAAGTTACTCTGTGTTTTTTATAGGGAAAAACTTAGATACCTCTATGAGTTTCCTTGAACTCTTCTTAGGTCACTCCTAGGACCCTTAGGGATTCCTCAATCCACCCTCCAAAACTTGGAAAGATTCAATTCTTTCCCTCTCCTAAGAATCTTCCTATCTTACTGGGTCTCCATCCTTTGTTCTTTGCAAGAACTCCTTTCAACTATACCTCCCAATCCCTAATGATTGTTTTGGTTTGTAGGAGGGCTAGGGATTCATTCAAATTCTATCTTGAATCCCAACATGGGTCTTAATTTTCCAAGTTAGACCATTTCTCCATCACTTGCCAATTTCCTATCTTTTAGGCCTTGTAGCCTTTTTCCCCAATTAGGCCTCCTAAAAAGTAGGAATGCACATTTTCAGTAACAAATCCTCAAAGGACCCCCAAATGTCTTTTGGAAGTTCTCACATACCATTCAAGACCTTCAAAATTTTTTTGGTCTCAGGTCTCAAGCCTGTCCATACACCCTGTTTCAGAAATAGGGCTTTTTCAAGCTTCCTAGACTAGTTCTTGATCTTTGGCCTCAAAACTTGGTGACTCAGTTTCTTGGGTACTCCTCATTCTTGAGTACCTACACAACACATATCATTGCATCCATTCCATTATTGACTCATGATAACATCCCTCCTACATTTACCAAACACTTCTTCTTGGTCTTCCTAGCCGGGCTACAACCACAGCTTGCCTAGGGCAAGACCTTAAAAATAGGTGCACACACTTATAGAGCTCCTCCTTCCATATTCTTGAATCTCCATGGACCTATTCTCCATTCCCAAGTGGCCATATAGAACCAATGGTAGAAAGTGGAGTTAGGTCCACATCTTTGCCTCTCTGTCAGAACTGGACAGCAAACTGTCTAAAACAAACTAATTTACAAAAACTAAAAGGAAAGTAATTATAGAGAAAACTAACTATTGAAAAAACTTTACAACATGCCCAAAAATGGCATGAAATGATCACAGTACTCAATCTAATCCATGCATAGCAAGAAAACACAAATTTCTTCAATTCTACTACTCTGTCATTCAAAAACTCCTTGGCTCCAAAACCCAAAATTCGTACAATGACTTCCAAACCTTCAAATTAGGGGTTTCCTTCCTTATATCCCCTCAAAACACGTACCTAACTCCTTGGATGGGTTCAAAAACAACTTAAACCTTGAAACCCTTAAGACAACCAAAAATGTTGTCAGCAACTTTTAAAAGTTGCTAATGTTGCATAGCAACATTTTGACATCTTTTACATATTTACAATTTTCAACTGTTTTGACACTAATCTGACCTAACTAACCCTAGTTAGACCTCTTAGGGTATCTTAGGACCCTAAAGACATGAAAACCATCAACTTTCCACTTGACCACATTATCAAGTACAATGTCATTAATAAGCCAAAATGAACTACTTTGACCTAACAGAAAGCACAATTTTAACACTAACTCAACCAAACTTGGTCCACATGAACTTATATAATTACAATGCCCTTCAAGAGGGTCTTTAACAATTTCACACACCCAAAATGACATGAGACCACCAATCTGACTGGCTTCTCAAGGGTGCTCCTGCACCAGTTTTTCTTGTCGATCAACACTGTAACTCTGCTCGTCATTAATGTTGTGCATTATCTCATTGGGTAACACTGTGACTCTACTCTCTTACTCTGACCATTGGCATGCACTCTGTTGGTGTATGCAGTCACTTAGTGAATACTTGACTTGTATGAATTACTGATAGCATAGTCTTGATTCATCGGTTCTTTGAAGTCTTTGGCAGTATTACAATGACCATACAGATTATATCAAGTTGACATCAATGACAATATAAAACATTAACTAATTTAATGTCTTGCATGATCATCAACTTAACATCTTCAAACATTCAATCAGTTACATGTCATCAATCTCTCCCTTTGGCATTGATGGAAACATACTACATTATCATACTATACTATTGCTAATACAATATGAAATATACAGTTTCATCAAGCATTCCTAATGTAACTATTACAAATTTTTGATTTTCGGTAAGCTCAAATAGCTTTGATTTGATTCTTGCAGCTTTCTTCTGTCTTCAATCCATTTACTAGATGGATGTAGAATATTTCTTTCTCTGATGTGATGTGTTCTCCTTCTATGTCAAACTCTCTCCCTTTGACTGTTCTCCTTTCTTGTGATGTCATTTGTTAGTAATTCTCTTCCTTTGTGTGTACTCTCCCTTTCTTGTTACATTGTCCCTTTGGATACTTTGATGGATGATGATAATGGATATAATCTTTGTATGATAATGAGATATCTCTCTCCCTTTGACAACAATGCCAAACAAACATCTTTTCAAACAAATATTTGACACAAATGTCAAATGGATCCTTTCTATCCATAATATATTCCTTGAAATTCTCATTCCATCGGTAATAACTCTGGTACTTGGAGTAGATAAATACCTTGTTGTGTATAGCTTTATCTTTAAAGTTCATCTCTCTGCTTGCATCAACATGAATGATATTCTAATAATATGCAGGTTGATGTAGCCTTCTAGTTAGCTTACTGACTAGTAGACAAGGGTCTAACCCCTAGTCTCTTTCTCAAGTATTCAAATGCATCCTTGGGCAGTGGCTCTGTGAAGATATTGGCCAATTTTTCCTTTGATTGCACATAGTCAAGTATCACTTCCTTTGCCTGAACTTGTTCTCTTAAACAATGATACTTGATGGCAATATGATTTGTTTTAGCATGCATGAATGGATTCTTGGAAATGTTTATTGCACTTGTATTGTAACAATAGATAATTACTAGTTCTAAAATTTCCATATGCATACCTTCCAGTAACTGTATGAACCATGCAATATTTGATCAGTTTGCAGCAACAACAACATATTATGTCTCTACAGTAGATTGAGAGATGCATCCTTGCTTCTTGCTAATCCATGTGACAAGTCTCTCACCTATAAAGAATGCTCCTCCAATTTTGCTCTTCCAGTCATCAATATTTCCAGCCCAATCAGCGTCGGTAAAAACCTTAAGTTCAAATTTGCCTTCTCTTTTTTACCATAAGTCATATTCCTCAGTATTCTTTAGATATCTTAGGATTCTTTTCACAGAGTCATATGTGATTCCCTGGGAATAGCAGAAAATCTAGCAACTATTCCCACTACATGTGCAATATCTGGTCTAGTATGTACAACATACATGAGTTTTCCAATCCTAGATCTGTACAAAGTCCAATTTACCTCTAATAACTTGTCCTCCTTTGTCAGTTTACATCCAGTTGCCATCGTTGTTCCAACTGGTTTGGATTCTTCCATCTTGAATATTTTTAGTACTTCTTTGATGTACTTGGATTGTGTAATAAAAATACCTTCACCTTGTTGCATGATCTGTAGACCAAGAAATAACTTGATCTCTCCAAACACAGACATCTCAAACTCTTTGCTCATTTCATTTTAAAATGATTTGCATAGAATATCATTGCCTCCAAATATGATGTCATCAACAAATATCTCAGCAATCAAAATGTTAGCATCAGTATCTTCCTTCAAATAAAGATTATTGTTTTCAGTAGTTCTTACAAATCCAATACTAATAAGATAGGAATGAAGTCTTTCATACCAAGATCGGGGTGCTTGTTTTAATCCATACAGGGCTTTGTGTAGTCTACATACCATGTCCCTCTTGTCTGGATTAACAAACCCTTCTGGTTGTTCAACGTGTACCTCTTCTTCAAGTATTCCATTTAGGAATGCTAACTTGACATCCATTTGATACACCTTGAATCCTTTACATGTAGCATAAGAAAGTAATATTATCACTCCTTCTAGCCTAGCAACAGATGTAAATGTCTCTCCATAGTCAATTTCTTCTTCTTGTGCATACCCCTTGCATACTAGTCTTGCTTTATTTCTGGTGACTTCTCCATTATCATTAAGCTTATTCTTGAATATCCATTTTGTACTAATGAAATTCTTGTCATCTGGTCTTGGTACAAGTGTCCATGTCTTGTTTTTCTCTATCTGTTCAATCTCTTCATTCATGGCACTAATCCATTCATCATTATCTAGCGCAGCATTGATAGATT
The DNA here is from genome assembly GCA_018584345.1 of Thuja plicata. Lineage (NCBI taxonomy): Eukaryota > Viridiplantae > Streptophyta > Pinopsida > Cupressales > Cupressaceae > Thuja > Thuja plicata. The sequence goes on from MU223492.1 coordinate 7,731,402, forward strand.
TGGGTTCATAATCACAAATAATACATCTTGTATTTAGAGACTTACTTCCAGTCCTCATACCAGCCTTCTTTTCTCCTATGATCTAGTTCTGTGGATGGATCCTTTTGACATATCTTGCAAGTACAGTTTCAACTCTTTGTGTATCAGCTTGATCATCATTTTGTTCATCATTTTGTTTTCCATCACTTTGTGCATCATCTTGAGCAATATTCTGATCATCCGTATTTGTAGCCTTATGCTCGGGTGTAATGATCTATTTCTTGAGAGCTCTACATTGTTGGTTAGGTAGAGTGTCAGGTTCCTCATTGTAAGTAAACTTATTGTAGTCCTCTGGTTTGTTAGTGCTTTCTTTTTCATTCTTCTCTACAAATTCATCTATCTTCACATTTGCACTTTCAATAAATTTTTTAGAGGTTTTCTTCAGACATTTATAAGCTTTTCTCTTGGTACAATACCCTAGAAAGATTCCTTCATCACTCTTGGAGTCAATTTTTCCATTTCTATCATCTTTTAAGATATAACATTGACTGCCAAAAATTTTGAAATAACTTACATTGGGTGTGTATCCATACCATAGCTCATAAGGTGTCTTTTTGGTATCCTTCTTCAATTGTACTCTGTTCAATGTGTAAACAACAATACTGATAGCTTCTCTCCAGAAGATTTGGGTGATCCCTTTCTCTATCATCACTGTCCTTGCACAATCAACTATGGACCTGTTCCTTCTTTTAGCAATTCCATTTTGCTGTGGTGTTCTCGGTGCAGAGACCTGTCTTTTGATTCCATGCTCATTACAAAAGTTAGCGAATTCATCTAAAATAAATTCCCCTCCTCTATTTGACCTTAAGCATTTTAGCTCCTTACCACTTTGCTTCTCAACCATTTCCTTATACCATTTAAACATCTTAAATACTTCTGATTTATCTTTTAGAAACATGATTGTCATCATTCTAGAGTAATCATCAACAAAGAGAATAAAATATCTATCTCTTTAATAACTCTTTGTCCTCATAGGTCCACATAAATCAGTATGGACTAATTCTAGAATTACATCAGAGGTATGGGTTTTGCTTTTAAAACTAGACTTTGTCATTTTACCTTTTTGACAATTCTTACACATGATGTTGTCAGGCTTGGTCATCATCGGTAAGCCTCTGACATTTCTCTTTTTGATTATCTTTATCATGTTTTCAAAGTTCACATGACACAATCTTTTGTGCCACAGCCATATGTCTTTGTTTGTAGCAACCAAACAAGTGGTGTCAGTATCATTCAGATAGAATAAGTTACCTTTTGTCTGCTCACAGGTACCAATTAGTTTTCTTGATTTATTGAAGATCTTCGCCTTCTTATTTTCAAATGCTACGTTGTAACCTGAATTATTCAACTGAGAAACACTCAATAGATTATAATTCAATCCATTTACCCCGTAATCATTTTCACACTTTATCTGGTTGTTCAACATTATGGTTCCTCTACCTTCAACTGGATAAGGTGTGTCATTACCCATTCTTATTGAACCACCTTTATAGTATTCAAAAGTCTAGAACTTTTTCTTATCACCGATCATATGGTGAGTGCAACCACTATCTAGGATCCTGACATATGTTTTACTAACCTTAGATATGAGTGCAGTTTCTACATACCTTTCTTTATCATCATCTGAATCATCTTTTACTGCCACAAACACCAACTTGATGTCTTCATCAGATTCAGTGTCAGTATCATCATCTTTGAATTTTTCTAGGTAACTGGCCTTCTTTCCTTTGTCCTTGTAGTCTCAGGTATCTCTTCTTTTTGATTATCGGTAGCTTCTGTAATCACCTCTGTCAAACTTATTTTCAAAATATCTGTCATTACTTATGTCATCTTTTCTTCTATTAGTACATCTGGCAGCAAAGTGTCCAATCTCTTTGCAATTAAAACAAACAAGTGGTAATTTACCTTTGCCTCTCTGCATTCTTCTAGCCATAAGTGCTTCAATTTCATCAAGATCATCTTCTTCACTTTCACTATCACTATCTTTTCTCATAGTGTTTTTATGACTTGATTTACTTTTTCTCATAGAAGTTTTGAATGCAGACTCTATGTTTAGTAAGACAGTATTATCAAAGTTGTTCATCTCAAATGAAATTAGTCTTCCAATCAAACTGTCTAGAGTAACATTTCTACTTGCTACTTCTCTCATTTCTTTAATGGCAGATACCCTAATAGCATAAGTAGGTAGTAAGGTTCTTAGAATTTTACTTACCACTGTATCTTCTTCTAGTACACCTCCAAATCATCAAATAGCATTGACTACCTCTTTGATTCTTGTGTTGTATTGAGTGATGTTTTCACCTTCTTTCATTTTGAGATCATCAAACTTTCCTCTAAGGCTTTCTGCCTTGGCTCTCAAAACATTCTTGTCACCACTATGTACAAGCATCAATTTCTCCCACATCTGCTTTGCAGTCTTGCAAGTTTTGACATCTTCAAATTCAGCATTGGAGAGTGAGAAAGCAAGCTCTATCATCATGAAATTGTGCTCATGCTTCTCTCTCATTTTTCAACTGTTGGTGCTCCTGTGGGCAACACATATTCAGCATCTAAGCATTGAGTAACATCATTACCAATACCTAGTAAGTGGAGTCTTATTCTTCTCTACCATGAAGCAAAATTATCTTTGTTCAACTTGGGCACATCTCGTCTATTCATCTTGTGATCTTTATCTTAGTTCTTGAAACCTTCCTTCTAAGAACACAAGCTCTAATACCAATTGTTAGTAATAATTGAGAGGGGGGTGAATCATTGGCCTCAAAAATTAATACTTAAATCAATCCTTAAAACTTATAACCACTAATTATGTCTCAAGTTATCTTCTATCCTACAAAATGTATGCCTTGAAATAATTTAATCACTTTCTACTTGTCAGATTGCTTTGCTAATCTCTCTTCTGTATGATTACTGATAAGCAGCTAACTATTTACCGAAACATAGTAAATATGTAGAGTATACCGATAAATCCATAAATGCATATGTGAAATGTAAAACAATAAATTAATAAACCATAAACACATAACACAAGGATTTTAACATGGAAACCCTGTTAAGGGAAAGAACCACTAGAACCGGTACCCCAAATTTTCACTCTTCTGAAGTGAGCTCTGTTAGGAGCCAACCCTGTTAAAGGTTACAAACACACTGTTAGGTGTGACCTTGTTAGAGGATTTAGAAATAGTTTGTCAAATAGTATATGTCATCTAATGCTACCATCCTTGATCAAACACTCACTTGGCCTGTCAATAGGTATCGGGCATATCCAATGCTACTTTTGTGATCAAAATTTTTGATACTCCTTGGGATGTATCTCAATTGTAAAATATTTTTAAGTCCTTCTCTGTTAAGAGGCTTATATGCTTCAATGGTTAAACTGAAACACTAATGATCTATTCATACATACACCTCAATTGCAGATTTTCAAATCTATTGTAGGTCCATTACTTCAATGATCAATATAATCAAATCTATACCTTTTCTCCACAAAGTTCTGCTCTGTGATGCTTGTCTCACTATTTTTTGATGTCTCCAAAATCTAGCTCTTTCCTCAGCTGGTTGATCAAGACTGAATGAAGACTTTATTTCTCCTTCAGATTTTCTTTAGTATCTTTCCTCTTCTCTTGTTCACCCCCACAATTCATAATGAATTGATTTTGTCTCCATATAGACATGATTTCCCCTTTGTCTCCATATAGACATGATTTCCCCTTTTCTTTTCTTTCTTGATTCTTGGCGTGTTCCACAATTTTTGCCAAAAGATTTAAAGCAAACTCCACATTTATCTCAAAGAGATCTTCTTGCCAACTGGACAAATCAGCTTTAAATCACTTACTTATCTTCATCTTTATCTGGATGTTTAAAATAATGATAAGTATCTGTTAATTCTATCTTTAGCTTCTTGACAGCTAAGCATTTTGTCATTTTCTGAACTCTCTATTCTGTTGGTCAATACTTCAATTTTTTATCGATGATAACTGATTGTTCTTTCAGTGTGGCTTCAGTTGTCATCAGGATCTTCATCCTTGTCTTCTCCGTCAGGTAACACTAAAATTCTTTCTATCGGGTTACTCTTTGTTTTGCTCGTCGGACAACACTATAACTCTGCTCGTCGATAATGTTGTGCATTAGCTCATCAGGTAACACTGTGACTCTACTTTTTTACTCTGACCGTTGGTGTGCACTCTGTTGGTGTATGCCATCACTAAGTGAATACTTGACTTGTATGCATTACTAATAGCATAGTCTTGATTCATCGGTTCTTTGAAGTCTTTGGCAGTATTACAATGACCATACAGATTATATCAAGTTGACATCAATGACAATACAATACATTAACTGATTTAATGCCTTTCATGATCATCAACTTAGCATCTTCAAATATTCAATCAGTTACATGTCATCAGATATCAACATTGCGGCTTCAATTCACTTCCTTGGAATAGGGCAGAAATGAAAAGATAAAAAAGATGAAATATTAAATTGTCCATACTGCACTCAACTTTACCCCATCATAGCCAATTAAAATAAATAATTACGATTTATATAATTTAAATTTTAACTTTATCACTTATCTTTATTAAAATAAGTTTACATTTATTTGATTATCTATGTAACCTCATCCCACATACATTCTATTGAACACGCCTAAAGACTAATAGGAGGATTAAATTAGTCTTGAACATATATTTAAAACTTTTCAATCAAAATTCTGCATGAATAAACTTTAAACAACTTAACATTAAAAAAAATATAAAGAAATAAATATAATACACATGAACACTAGATATTTATGTGGAAGACCTCATGAGGGAAGAAAAAGGGTGAGAACCCACAATATATGAAGAACAATATTACAATGAAATTTTTAGGCTCAAGGCTAGGGTAGATCACTACTCCTCATTTGAGTAGTGCAATAAGGTGCACAACCTTAGGGAAGATACAAAGTACTTACAAGATGAGATGTTTTGCCTCTAAAACTACACAAAACTGCCAAGGAGGACTCATTGTCCTCCTGTAGAATACTGCAATATCATGAATTAAAATGAACAAGCCTTACAAAGAGCATGTTTGTTCAAATTTTTTGGTTCAATTGAACATGCTACCTAATTATTTTCAGAGTAAAAGCATAAACCACTATTGTGGGATCAGTCTAGTATAGTTAGGATTTTCCTTTTGACTAATCCTATGACTATTGGTATTAGTTATCCAACTATGGCTTTAAAGTGAAGTTGTCAAGTTTTCAAGTTTGTATCAAGGACATTTCTAGAAAAGTGAAAATACTTCTGGAAAAATGAGGAAGAGATACATGCAACATCTCAATCTTAGATTATCTTTTATTTCTTGTTAAGTTCTAGTTGATTTCAAGAACAATAAAAAGGGTACCTCCACCTTATTGAGAGTACAGATTATATCTTGTGTACTGTGTAAAAATACACAATTTTTTAAGTGGTATGTTTACGAATACCTGCAAAATATTTATCCAACAGGTTTCCTTGACACTTTTTTAAGTAGGGAAAAATATAAAAGGATGAAGAAAAAGAAGAGATTCAATTTTGATTGAGTCTAAGAAGGAAGATGTTGATGCACTTTCTGTAGCTTTGGCCACTTGTAAAAGTAATGATTCATGGATAAATCGCTCAAGTGTAATTTTCATATGACCTCTAACAAATGTTAGCTTTTTGAATATTAATAATTAGATGGAGGTAAGGTGCACTTGGGTGATGATTCTTGATATTAGTAGTCAAGGTAAAATTAGAATCATGTTTCTTGATGGTACAATTAAAAAGATTAATGGTATGTTGTATATCTTTAGCCAAGCATAATTTTTTTTTATCTACGAGTGAACTAATAGAGTATGTGCACTAGATATTGGTACATTACTAATCTAGATGTTTAAAATTTTATTATTTTTGTAAAAAATGTAAAATAAAAATCACTTTTTAGAAATAACATTAACTATAAAAAATAAGTAATGTTGTTGTCCCTAATGATGTCACTCATTCTAAATCTATTTAAGTTGACCCACCCCTTTCTTCTATGTGTCAATGTTGTTTTAACTTTAAAGATGGATCCACTTGGACAATTGCACGATGTAAGAAGAAATTTCCCACTAAAAAGTCTTCACCTCTTCAATTTAGGATGTTAGTTAACACAAAATGAACCTCTGATTCAAATTAGTTTGTTACTTAGTTGAATCTGGCTCTATTATTTCTATATTTGTTTCCATGTTTTGTTAATTTTTAGACTAGTTTTAATCTAGATCAAGTTTAGATGATTTTGGTCAAATCTATAACAGGTTGGGTCCCTTCCCCACTTTATTTAATCTAAAAATATAGCAAATACATTTTTAAAATTTATATAAATAAAAATTATATATTTAACTATTTTATTTAAAAATTAAATTTAGAATCTACACACAATATAAAAAATATTAGTTAACATCATTTTCATGTTCTTAATGATTTAGTTGATATAAATAAATAAAGTTGAAAAATACTTTTAAATATAATTTCAATCTCTAATTGCAATCAAAAGATGGGAGACACTAATATGAGATCACCTATAAAAATAAAGATTTAAATGTTTAAAGTGGGACACATTATTAAGAGATCACCTATACAAATATAGATCTAAATGCCAAATTTAATTTGAAATACTCTTTAATATAATAAACTATTCTTTATATACTTATATTTTCAACTAGAAATAACTTAATATAAATGTTCTTAAAGAAATTATAAGATAAAAATAATAATAAAATACATAAAAGATTATATATACATATGAAGAGAATTATTGAGTATCTTCATAAGTACTCAAATTAAAAATGAGAGATAGAGAAGATGACTAGAAGGAATAGAAACCCTAAAGAGTGGTATATACATAAAAAAAAATATTATCAAATGTCTTACCAACTACTCAAATAAGGATGAGAGATAAAAGAAGATAATTAGAAAGAATAAAAACGGTAAAGAATGGTATATAATGAACAGTATTCTCGAGCATCTTCACAACTACTCTTCTTACTCTTTGCTCTCTTTGCCTGCGCTTCAGGGCACAAGGGAGAGAGTGTGAGAATAAGCCCTAACTTTTTGAAGTCTGCATGCAACCTCAAATATATTATGAAGCATCTTTGAAATCGGGGAGTGTTATGAAGGACATGGTTATAGTTTCAGTTAAGGTCAACCTCGAGGAAGTTCAAAAACTGACCGTTGTAGCTTCCTCTCAGTCAGTGTTGCTAAGCTCGGATGAAGAAATATTCAAGCGTGATGCAATTAAAGATTGTGAGACACTGTTCAAATATACAGTGCTGCAGTTAAACTAGAAATCTACTAAGGGGTTATGATCGTCTATCTCTGTTAATGTTATGGTCGAACATTACTGAGATGATTATGTCATATGTGAATCTTGATGGTAACAAGTGAGGGATTGCGTAAGCTCAATAAGCAGGTTGATGTGGTTCAATGTCTTTCGAAGGGTTACTCTTCAGCCACCAGTTCCAAAACCATTCTTTGTTCCAAAATCATTCTTTGTGTGACAAGGAATACGAGAATGAAGAACAAGAACAAGGCAAAGGATAAGGAGCAGGACATGCACATTGATGTAGAGACTCACTCAGGCATGCTGTGTCCTACCACAAGTGCAAAACTAAGGGTGTTAACCTTCTAGACAATGTTTACAAGAAGATGAAGGATATCAATGTTGATATCATCACGAAAAATAAAGATTTAGCTTAGGTTCTGTAATCTGTTTAGGGGTTTTTTTTGCCCTCTTTTTTGCTATTTTTTGGCGTCTGGGTCTTGTCTGGTTCTGTTATGGTTTATCTTTCTGACAGGATGGTTGTGTTTGATGTTTAAACTTGGGTTTTTGGTCCCTATAAAACCAATTTTCCTCTAATAAAAAACAAATAAAATTACTTCATTTCCAAAGTAATTAATATTCCATTTCTATTATGAATAAACTTCTAAATTTATAATTCAACACTCTTATCTTAATTTCTAAATTATCTTATATGTTAATGGAAAATAATTTATTACTAAAAAAAAAATAGTTTAAAACTCAACTTTGGCATCTTTATTTCACATGTGTATTTATTATAGATTATTTTAACAAGTATACAATCTTCATTCTTATCAATTTAAGAAATGATTCTTCAAGTATATTGATATTTTTAAGAAGCTTATTAAATGAGCATCCTTGATTTTTTCTAGAAATCAAGCCTTACCTAAAAATCACAAATTTCTTTGAAAATAGGAGTTTATCTTCTTTTTACTCCCTTATCTTTATCAATTACATTCTTTTGTGAACCCCCCTTTTACCAAACTATCTACAACTATTTTTAAAACAATCCTATTTTACCCCTCCCTTTCTTCTTTCATACTTCCCCCATATAAAACATCACTTCCCCATATATTTTGTGTGAAATTCCTTGCATTTTAATTGGGTGAGGAATATTTCAATTTTAATTATGTGAGGATTTGTTAAAATTAATTCTTCTTATGAAGGCACCCTTTTCTCTTTTAAAATTAACTCTTCTTTAAATATTTGTATTTATAAAATATAAATAAAAGTCCATTTTCAATTTAAATTTTAAAAAAAATTATTTATTTACTACATTTTCATAATCATATTTTTTTTATGATTTGGAATTAAATATTGGTGAATAATCTAATAGGTTTAATTTTGAGCACATTCTTAATTTTTTATTTTCAATGCTATAATATTGTGAAAACATAACAATACTCATAATTAATCACATACACACATGTGTACATTTACATTAAAAAAATAAATTAAATTCTTCTATCTATCACGATAACATTTGTGCATTGAAAATAACACATTTAAAAAGAACACATACACACACATAGGCAGAACATGTAGATAGGGTTAGGATCTAATAAAACATTAGTGAGTGTGTGAGTTTCAGGTTTCCATCAAACTGACTGCTGCCAAAATGCTAACCACCTCTACCCATACCACATTCTCGCCTTCGACTCTTGCCAACTACTTACAACACTCAAGTTTTCATCAGTAGGGTTAGCTATTAAATCATAATCTCAAATCAATTATTCATCAAATAATATCGATTCATTCCATATTTGATTGTTCATTAACATCTAATCATAATCCCAAATAAATTTATTCTCCTATTTTGATATGATCATATAAATGTCAAAAATATTTCAATCATGTAATTATTAAATCATTAATCGGACTTACATAATGCATATTAATTAGGTGTTAAATAAGGCTAATAAGCAGTCAAAGTCAAAGAGATTCTACACTAGCTCCTGATGACTAGGATATACAACGTCAAGATGTGATATATTTGATTGAAACTATATGTGTCATGGGTTTCAATGAAAAGTGTAGAGCATGTTTGATCAAAAAAATTGTTTGATTGAACAAGCTACATAATCATTTTGTTCACACCCTCATTTTCCTTCATGGGTAAAAGCGTAACCCACTATTGTGGGATCCCTTTGGTATAGTTAGGATTTTCCTTTCGACTAATCCTAAGACTATTGGTATTATTTCAATAGCTAAGGCTTTAAAGTGAAGTTGTCAATTTTCCAAGTCTGTATCAAGGATAGTTATAGAAAAGTGAAAATCCTTCCTAAAAAAAGAGGAAGAGATATGTGCAACATCCCAATCTTAGATTAGCTAATATTTCTTGTTAAGTTTTAGCTCATTTAAGCAAAAATAAGAAGGGTGCCTCTCCCTAATTGACAATAGAGATTATATCTCATGTAATGTGTCTAAATATACAATTTCGTAAGTGGTGTACTTATGACTACTTACAAAATATTTATCCAACAGGTTTCTTAACACTTTTGCAAATAGAGAAAATATAAAAGGAAGAAGAAAAATAAAAGATTCAATCAAAAATTGAATCTAAAGAGGAAGATTTTGATGCAGCTATTGTAGCTTTGGCCACTTATACAAGTAATTATTCATGGATAATAAGACTCAAGTGTAATTTTCATATGACCTCTAGAACAAAGATTATCTTTTTGAACCTTAAGGACCCGTTTGTTTGTTGGAAGATGGCTGGAATTTGAAAATGGGAATATGTATTTTTGTACGGCCAAATTCCCATTTTGGTCCAAAATGAGAATTTGGCAAATTCCAAAAAAAAGGTGGAATTTGCCAAATTCTCATTTTGGACCAAAATGGGAATTTGGCCGTACAAAAATACATCTTCCCATTTTCAAATTCCAACCATCTTCCAACAAAAAAATGAGCCCTAAGATTATGGAGCGAACAAGAGCAGGAGCAAAGGCAAGATTTCGTAAGGGCTTCGCCGACATTGCGAGATTGGAGGCTAGGGATGAAAGGAGAGAACAAAACACATTTCAGGCTCTAGAGAAAAGGGTCAATTGGGGAGAGGAGATGGACTGAGATTTTCCTATGGTGGGTTTCAAAAATGAGGTTTTCAATGATCGAAGGGAAGACCAACTGCAAAATATGCACAGCCCTCAATGGGTGTTTGAAGCAGGATAGTGGGTGGATAAAGCATGAGGATCATTCTAATTACCACAAGTTAAAAACTGATCAAACCGATATCAAAGACAAGATAATCACAGAGCCTCCCAGACTAAGCAGCATTTTTTTAAAAAAAGGAAAGGGAAAAATGTGCAACGAGCATATGCTTCTTCAAATTGGTGAAATAATCCAAACCAAAACCCTAGCAAACAAAAAAATGTTTCGCCACCCCCACTAGGGCAGGGGCTGATCTTGAGAAAAAATGTAGCGATCTAGACCACAACCCCATTAAGATCAAGGAAGAACATATCAATAATTCAATGAGTGTAAAAATTGAAAGGGATATTATTCTGAAATGGATAGGTGACACCATTGGTTTGACCAAGATGGAATTTTTTTTTTACCATTATGGGGCATCGAGTTTGATATCCATAAAATTCCATACAACTTTTTTCTTGTAATCCTCCTTTCAGGCGAGGTTAGGGAATAAATTCTGAAAATAGGTAATGTGTCATTAGAAGGGAATTGCATTTTGATGGATAAACGAATCCCACCATTCAATCCTTTCCAATTTAAATTCAATAACAAAATGGCATGGATTAGGTTATACGAATTGTCGGTGAAATATTGGGAAAAAGTTGTGTTGATCGATATCGCAAAAGGGCTAGGTGAAATCCAGGAAGTGGTAGCAATCGTTGAAGATGAGGAATGGGGGGATTATGCTAGATTTTGCATAAATATCTCACCATTTGACAAGTTATCAGATACAATTGTCCTCCAATCAAAACTTGGGACTTGGACACAAAAAATATGCCAAGAAAAGACCCCCACCTCCAATACAAATCAAGGGAGGATCTCCAGGTGGCAGAAATGTATCCTATTGTTCAAGGTGAAGTAGAAAAAAATATGCAGTTTGATGAAGGAGTAGAAACAGATCTAAAATGATCAGATGGGGGAGAGGCGGAAGACATAAAGAACAGTGAAATAGGGGAAAAACATAGCCTGATGAGGCCTGCTAAAATTACCCCAAGCTCTAAACGTTCTCTAGAAAAGGAGAAAGTTATAGATGATTTCCCCCCTTCATGAAGGATGTGATCAATTATCCTTCTTTAGAAAAAATATTATTTATGGATGAAGGACTCTTAATTAATAATTATGTAGAGACCAAATTGGTGGAAGATATGGAAGAAGGGAATAGGTTGGATGTAGAATAAATATAGGACTCAGAGGTCGAGGATGAAGATGAGTCATATTTAGAGAAGGAACTCCCCTTAACAGAGTTGGGTATTGAGAAAACTCAAATCAAGCATATCAAGCCTGTGTTAGGATCAGGTAATATTGAGAGGGGGGTGAATCAGTATTACAACACTTATTAAAAAAATTCAACCAATTAAACATTAACCATATGCTTGCAGAAATGAAAACAACATAACAAAATAAAACAGTACTGATAACAGTGAACACCATAATTTTTTGTCAAGGAAACCCTAGCCAAGGGAAAACCCCGATGGGGATGGTACCCACAAGCATGCACTAAAGTATAGTGTCCCTGTTAGGAGACCTAGCCATGTTAGGAGTTGAATATTACATAGTAAAATTCCTTGTTAGAGGAAGAACAACCCTGTTAAAGGTATAAAACACCATGTTAGGGGCCAACTAAGCATACAACTCGTACAAAGTGATTCTGTTACAAAATATTTTCAGTAATGAACAAAACAAGTATCTCTAATGCTTAGATAGTTCTTATCATAGCTCATCAATGATCTCTGTCATCCTCAACTCTGCCATTTGCATGTCATATTATCTATCCATTCATCTCTCTTCCACTATTTCTTCACTCAACAAAAATTTCTCCATATATATATATATATCTTATCTCTTAACAAGTCGGGTCTCTTAACCAAATATTACTTAGTCGGCTCTCAATACAAATACATTTAATAAAAATAATATCAAATGCAAATTTGACGCTCTTACATAACCAAATTATAGGTTATCAAAAACCATAATCCAACTTTGATTGCCAGGAGTCCATGTCATACTCACTGAATCATCGCATTTATCCAACTGCTCTGTATCACTGTCCTGCTGCAGACTGTCTATCTTCAAATCTCTCTAAATTGTTGTAAACTTTACAAAAAAAAAAATCGATCTTAGGTGGAGGTCACATATAATTCATACTATCTTCCTCTAAGCTCGCTTGCCCTAATTCATCAATCTCGATCTTCGATACCCAAAATACCTCTATAACTCTGCTTCTGTACTTAGTCTATTTCAGAGTCATCAAAACTCAACTTCATAGGAATCGATCTGTAACCCAGATGTGTTTCTATAAATGAAAACCAAAAATTGAATCTCACCATGCAAAATAGATCACTTTCCAACAATCTCTCTCTTTGGCATTGATGGCAACACTTAACAAAAAAAATGACTGAGTGTTCCAACAAAAAAAAACTCTCTCCTTAATCTCTATTTTGTTTTTCTCTTTTCTTCTCTTATAAATTTTCTCCTTCTTATTCTTCTTTCTTCCCCCATTCATTTTTATTCTCTTCTCCCTCTTTCAAAACAATGACAAAGGTGCATACAAAGTAATAAAATCAGTGCTTGCTCACCAGTTTTAGAACATCTTGAAAGGAATCTTCCAAGATCTTCACTTTTGTATCCCATGACTTCAGTAATAGTTGACTAACATGAATTAGTCCATTCAATGCAAATGATGCAGTCTCTTCTTCTTTCAACTCTGTAGGCATAGAGTTAGTCAATGCATCTCTAGTCTTCTCCAAGTCTGATAAGTGTGCTTCAATTATGGGTAGCTTAGGAGTGATTAAACTCTTCAGCAAATTGAATCTAGTCAGCACTCTCCCTTTCTCAATATCCAATACATCTATTTTTGCAAAAATTCTTGTTAATTCCTTGTCCAATTCTATTACAGATTGTGAAGAGGTTTCACAACTTTCCATCATATTGTTTAAAGTTTCCTTGTCCTTAGCAATGATGTCTTCAATGTTCTGAATGTGCCTGATAGGATTCATGCAGTAACTGAATAGTTTTCTTCCATGTCCAATGTAAATCTTATAATTTGTAGTAGTGGTCTTCAAAATTTTCAAGTCCCAAAAGATGGACTTGCAAACTTTATCAAAGTAGTTTTTTTCTGCCTTCTCTGCAATCTTTATCAAACTCTCATAATAGCCATCAAATTCATCAAGTGTTATCTTCAGGTTTTCAATGTCATCTGTGTGCTAGAAAACAATAGGTACTAGAAGAAATTTTTTCATGGTATCAATTGCTTTGGTTATTACCTTATCCTTTTTGTCACCTTTTTTCTCCGATCTCTCCTTGGCTTTAGTGAGTGCAATAAAAGCCAATTTTACTATCTCATCTTCATCCATGCAATCAACATCAACATCTGTTGTATTTTATTTTCTTTCCAACAATGAAGTAGAAGATGTGATTACCTCAGTTTTACTTTCATATTTTTCTTCTTTTTCTTTATGTCCTTCATCCTGCATTGTTTCACTCTATTCTTTCTTCTTCTCTTCTTCCTCTTTCTGCTCTGCTTCCTCAGCAATTGTGTTATCCATACTTTCTACAAAGGGTCCATTCTCATCTTTAGAGGTGTCAAGTATTATAGGTACACCAGAAACATAGAAATATGGTTGTGTATTAACTTTGTTCTTCTCATCACTTGCCTCAACTGGTTTCGAACTCTCTCCCATTCCTAAGTTTGTAGGCGAAGTAGTTTTAGGAAGTGGAGTTTCCTCAGGAGTAGGATTCATCAATATTTTCTCTAGTACTTTCTGAGTCTCCTCAGTGATTTCATCATATCTTCTTGCCATGATTTTCAATAGTCTAATCTTAGTTCTCAGCAAAGGTTTCAATTCTTTAAGTATTTTGTCCCTTTCTTGCAAAGATATCACAGGTAGCATGTTGTCAATTTCTTGATTTCTGATTGTTTCATCTTCAATCTATGCTAAATGTTTCCTAGTCTCCAATCTCCCATACAAGTCTTCAGGTACACTTCCCTCAATTTCTAATAGAGTCTTTTTGAAAACAAGTAGATGATTAACCACAATATCTTCAATCTTAAGTTTATCTATCTCACCATACCTATCATAGTATCTGTTTATTGTAACTAGATTACCTTTCTCAATAGCTCTCTTCTCAATCATCTTCAAGTCAGGCTTCCATATGTGCTTCTCAGTTTTAGTTTTCTTCTCTTCTCTTACAATACTTGGTTCCATATGTGATGTTTTCCTATTAGATTTGGTGTTTACTCTAGGAGTAATCTTCTCAGCTTGTAATTTTTGTTGTGATGGAGGAGGTGGACTGTCTATCATCACTGCTTTAGGAGTGGGAAGGACTGTAGTACTAGCACTTGCCAATCCAGAAGATCGCTCTGCCATTTTATTTTTCACTTCTTTAAATTCATCCTCTGTCAGTCCTACCTTAATGCCACATTCATGTACAAGGTTGTCAACTTTCCTTTTCCTCAGAGCTCTGGTCTCTTCCTCTCTCACCTTAGCAGATTTCTCCTCATAAGTTCCCCATCTTTCCTCAATTGTATCAATTTTAGATGCAAGAACATGTTCAAATTGCATAGTAAGTACCTCTGAACTTACCTCATATCCCAATAGGATAACACCATTTCTTCCTTAGTGTGACTACCTCAAAGCATACACAATCAGTTTCAACCATGAAACAGATTGCATCTTTGTACTTCTCAACTATGTCATCAGATATCCTGTATCTATTTTTCATTTGTCTCTGAAGGATTTTGATCATTCCAAATAGGTCACCATCAACCCATGTCCTATTCTATATTTTGTAACTTTCTATGATCTGAATACCAATAGGTATCCCTGATTTCCAACCACTAGGATGCATGCCTGGAAATTTGTGTTCAATGTGGATAAACATATGTACCAATAGTGAGCCAAATCTAAAGGTCTTCGTTCTATCTTTCTTTACCAGTTTCACATTTTCAAGAAATTTTTGTGCCAAAACTTCGCATAGGTTATATTTTACATTTTATTTTACCATTCTTCATGTCATCATGATAACTCCTACAGATACCAAGTTATGTCTGTTGTTGTAGTAAAATTTATAGACAAGTATCATAGAAACTAGTCTCACATCTTGTTGAAAGATGTCATTCACAGTCATTGCCCGCTTGTCCCATTTGGAGTGAGTTTAAACTTATTTTTTTACATGTTTCTCTACAATAGGAATGATTCCTGTATTGTCCAATCCAGTAATCTCATGAATTAAATTACTCAAAATATTCACAGTTTTCTCGCATATCAAAATGAATTGATCATGTACTCTACTAAATAATATCTTGAGCCATTCTTCTTCGTCAAATACACACAAATCCAGACTTTTCATAATACTCAACTGATGAATGTCTTTGTATTCATCTCTAATAATTCCTTTATCAGTCATATACTTCATCTTAGTAGATATCTCATCAATTCCCAGTATATCATACTTACAATGAATGTAAGCCCTAATATCTTCTACGTGTAGAACTCCGTAGGGTTTTCGGGAAAATGCTCCTTCCAAGTCTTCTTCAAAAGACTTGAATGGATTTTTCTTGAGCTTATACTTAGTTCAATCTACAACATCATAAATAACAGGTGCATCCATAGCTAGATGATGTAAATACCTCTTTCACGCTGAATTCTGAGTTTTCGCTTCAATCGATCACACATTGAAAATGTAGAACAGACTAAATCTCTCTACTCTCTGATCTCCTTAGGTTGCTCTTCTTCAAATGGTGAAGAGATAGATCTTCATAATGTGCTTTATACAATGTTTAAGTTATAAAAGTTTAGTTTACCCAGTATTGTCCAATCGGATGTAGATCTCGCGATAAAAATATATGCATCGACTGATGTTGCATTCTTAATTGTATACTCCATGATGTCGGCCATGTTCATACCTAAGCTTGCATGAGATTAATCCACATGTTACGGGGTCGGATATAATCTGATGTCTTTATCCAATTCTCCCCCTAAGGCCATGATCGGCCAATTAGGTCAATTCTGTTTTACTACCATCAGGCGAAGATCTAGTAGCATCTACTATCTCACCTTGAACCTCTATCTCACTTGTTTATTTGATCTTCCATATCTTACCACTGTTGTTATCTTTTTCTTTCTTAAAACAACTGTCAAAATCACTCTTTAAATATGCAACACTTCTACCAATATCAATTTTATTCTTTTGTGAGTTCATAGGAGGTGGTGCTCTTCTGTTGTTTGCTCCATTATACCTGCAAAACTTTTCTATATGACCTGGATTATATTGCATTTGTAACATATAGGAGGTCTTCTTTCCTGATTTACTTGCATCTTACAGTACTTCACACTGTGTCCAATGTTATTACATTTGTAGCATGTTGGTTTCATTGTAGGTTCTCTTCCATTGTCTTGTCTATATCCAGATTGATTAGGTTTCTTGCATTCTTCATTCTTGAGCCCATATCCATTACAATTAAAATAATAGCTAGAAAAGGTCTTAAAAGGGGCATTACCTCTGCACTCTATTTTCATGTTTCCAAACTTGTTACATCCAAAGCATCTACCTCTGAAAGGTCTGATCTTCTCTCTAGGTTCTTCAATAGTAGGTCTCTCAGCATCAATCTTTGAATCAAATTTCTCTTCCTGATTCTTTGAGCATTCAGCTTCATTGAAGCCAATACCAGTCATATCACCTTTAGGTTTCTATTTGTCTCTTTTTTAATCGATCAAATCACTGCTGGTGTGAAGTTTCTCAATGTGTTTCTTTGCCTCAGTAAGTTCACCTTTTATAATCTAATTGTATTTATCCAGTTCCAGATACTTGTTCTTGTAGTAGTCAGCCTCAATCTTCATTTGTTCTAATGCATTGTTCAATGTTTCTTCAGTCTTCTTCTTAGCATCTTTTGTAACTGTATCTCTTTAGTCATAGCTTCATTATCAAGTTTCAAAGTTTCATTTTCTTCTTCAAGTTGTTTCATCTGATCTGAATTGTCTTCGTCTAAATATTTGTTTATCTAAACCACAAGATCCTATCTCTGACTTCTAGAAAGTTCAAGCTGGTCTCTAAGTTTCTTTATAAATTTCTCAGGTCTTCACATGTTGAATCTCAATTCTCCATTCTCTGCTTTTTCTTTGTGAAGGTCTTCAAGTGTAGCATCAAATTTTTCTTGCAAACTGTCCGAATCCATTCTGATCTCCCTTAAGCTGTTAGAATTTCTCTCCAAGGGCCAAAAGCTCTGATACCAATTGTTAGGATTAGGTAATACTAAGAGGGGGGTGAATCGGTATTACAGCACTTATTAAAACTTTTCAACCAATTAAATATTAACCATATGCTTACAGAAATGAAAAGAACATAAGCAAATAACACAGTACTCATAACACCATAATTTGTTGTCGAGGAAACCCTGGCCAAAGGAAAACCCCGGTGGGGATGGTACCCACAAGCATGCACTAAAGTATAGTGTCCCTGTTAGGAGACCTAGCCGTGTTAGGAGCTGAATATTACATAGTACAATTCCTTGTTAGAGGAATAACAACCCTGTTAAAGGTATACAACACCATGTTAGGGGCCAACTGAGCATACAACTATTACAAAGTGATTTTGTTACAAAATGATCTTAGTAATGAACAAAACAAGCATCTCTAATGCTTAGATAGTTCCTCTCATAGCT
>MU223492.1:7750046-7765545 GCA_018584345.1 Thuja plicata
TATATATGTATGTACATATCTATATATGTATACATATCTATGTGTATATATATATATATGTATGTATGTATCTATGTATGTATGTATATATATATATGTATGTATGTATATATATATATGTATATATATATATATATGTGTGTGTATATATATCTATGTATATGTATATATATATATATATATATGTATATGTATATATATATATATATATGTATATGTATATATATATGTATATGTATATATGTATATATATATGTGTATATATATATATATGTATATATATATATATATCTTATCTCTTAGTCAAGTCGGCTCTCTTATCCAAATATTACTTAGTCAACGCTCAATACAAAATAAATTTAAATAAAACAAATATCAAATGCAAATCTAGCACTCTTACATAACCAAAGTATAGTTTATCAACAACAATAATCCAACTATGATTGGCAGGAGTCCATGTCATACTCACTGAATCATCGCATCTGTCCAACTGCTTTTTATCACTATTCTGTTGTTGTCTGTCTGTCTTCAAATATCTCTAACTTATGTAAGCTTTACAAAAAAAAAATTGATCTTAGGTGGAGGTCACATATACTTCATACTATCTTCCTCTAAGCTTTCTTTCCCTAATTCATCGATCTCGATCTTCGATACCCAAAATACCTCTATAACTCTGCTTTTGTACTTAGTCAAATTTAGAGTCATCAAAACTCAACTTAATAGGAATCGATCGGTAACCCCTGGATGTGTTACCATAAATGATAACCAAAAAGTGAATCTCACCATGCAAAATAGATCACTTTCCAATAGCCTACTTGCACTTCCACCAAAAGAAGGGGACCAAAATCTAATGCAGAGAAATTGATATTGTCTGCCACAGTAAAAGGCCAAAGAACACTAAGAAACCAGAAGGAGTATGTTCTTCCTGGGGGGAAATGAGGATCTTAAGTTGGAATTTTAGGGGCATGGATGCCCCTAGAAAGTGGCATCTTATTAGACGCTAGATAGATCAGAGTAATGTTGTAGTGATCTTAGTTCAGGAAACAAAATGGAGTATATATGAGAGCTCTAGGCGAATGTAAGCTTGGAGAAAATGGGAAGGTGTTTTAGTAGGAGAGGAGGGAGCATCTGGAGTGCTAGGGATAATTTGGAATCTCATGTTATGAAAATGTGCCTTTCTATCCCATTGCCTATCATGGATGGTAGTTGAGTGCAAGGTCCTCTATTCCAACAAGATTTTGCACATAATGAATGTGTATGGTCCTACCCCAACAATGGCCAAAATTTCCCTATGAGAAGAGCTCAAAGGGTGGCTTGAAGTCTATGTCGATTTGCCCTATGTTATTGGTGGTGACTTTAATGCCACCTTGGACAATTAAGAGAAACAAGGTGGAATTCAAAGGACTACTAGAGTGCATAATGGTTTCCAAGATTGGGTACATAGGAGAAACTTAACGAAATACAAAAAGGAATGGAATGTTCACTTGGACCAACAGGAGGAAAGCGTTTTCTAGCATTGCATAGAAACTATACTACTTCTACATCAATGACAAGTGGGATGAAATAGTAGAAACACTTATGAAACATGTATTATAGTATATTGGCTCATATTGGCTATCGAGTACAATTGTCAATCACCCAAGCACACAAAGCAGGAGGGACTCCATTTCGATTCAAAAACACATGGCTAAGAGCTCTAGCACTCCCAGAACTCATTTTCAAACGGTGGAAGGAAGTCAGATGGAGGAAAAAACCCAAAATGCTCCAACTTAAGGAGAAAATCAAGCACATTAAAGAGTGTCTTAGGGAGTGGAACCAAACCTCTTTCAAAAACATCTTTAAGGAAAAGCAAAAAGTGGAGGATGAGCTTAAGAAACTGAATGAGAAAATTATTTCAAAGGGTTGGTGGGGGAGGACTTTGAGAAAGAAAAATATCTGAAATAAGAATTGGAGGAACTTCTCAAGCGGGAGAAAATCTACTGGAAGAAAAAATCCAGAGAGGACTGGTTAAAAGAGGGAGATAAGAACACTAAGTTCTTCCACAAAGAAAACATAGCCAATCATAGCAGAAATCATATTCATGAACTACCAAAAGAAGATGGTTCTAAGGCTACCACGATGGAGGAAATAAATAAGGAAGTCACTCACCATTTTCAAGAAATATTCAAAAGGACCAATGTGAATAATGAGGAGGATAGGAAAAAATTTCTTAGTCAAATCCCTTAGGTAATAAATGATGAGGAAAATCGAGTCCTTAACCTTTAAATAATCTTAGAAGAAACTAGAAAAGCAATTTTTCAGTTAGGGGATCTCAAGTCTCCCGGTCCTGACGGCCTCCTGACGAAGTTCTTTCAGGGTTTCTAGGAAATAGTGGGAAAAGATGCCCATTAAGTTGTTGAAGAGTGTAGAAGAAACATAGTTGTAAGGCTCCTTTAACCATACCTTTCTAGCCTTGATTCCAAAGAAGAAAGTGCTTCAAGTAATAGGGGACTACAGGCCAATTGCACTATGCAATACTATCTATAAGATAATCACAAAAATCATGTCTAACAAATTGAAGAAGGTCCTCCATAAGATTATCTCATAGGGATATAGTGGATTCTCCCTAGGGAGATCAATAGTTAAAGGAATCATAATTGCCCACGAAGCTATTCACTCAGAAAGGAAAACAAGAGCCCCCAATAATCAAATTGGATATCCTAAAATCCTATGATCTAGTGGATAGACATTTTCTTCTTGATGTAAAGAGAAGATTGGGCTTTAGTGAAGATTGGGTAAGTTGTATTAAGTGTTGCATCGATGGGTCCAAATTTTTTCGTATAGTCAATGGGGTTGCAAAAGATTTATTTTCTTCTTGAAGGGGAATAAGGTAGAGGGGGCCATTTCTCCTTTCTTATTTATAATTATGATAGAGGCTTTAGAGAAAACAATACAAGACCCAAGGGAGACAGGTTGATGGTTAGGCATGGAGATTTGTCCTGGAGTGGAAAACATCACTCATCTCCAATTTGTTGATGACACAATTCTACTCGGGAAGGAATGTAGAGTTGAGGCTAGGTGTATCAAGAGGACATTGGACTCCTACACTAACGCCTGGGGATAGAGAAAAAGCTGGGCTAAATTGTAGATCTTCTTTCTCAATGTAAAACTTGAACTACAAGCAGATCTAGCCAATATTCTAAACCTAAGGCTAGCCTCTTTTCCAAATAATTTTCTTAGATTACCATTATTTGGGGGTATTAATAAAATTAGATATTGGGAGAAAGATAAGTGGTTATCCTAGGGGTATCAATAACTGCAAGAGAAAGATGGATTTTTAGAAAGGTAAGTGGTTATCCTCGGCAGGTAGGATTCTTCTCATTAAAACCATCTTCTCACCAATTCATATATACTCCATGTCTTGTCTAAAATTGCCAAAAATAGTTGGGGATAGATTAATGCAAATTATGAGAAGGTTCATATGGATTGGACCATAGGATCTCCATAAGATTCCTCTGCTGGCCTGGGATAAGATATGTCAGCCTCTCAATGCCAAAGAAGGAGTAGGTATAAGAGAACTACATAGTATGAGCATAGCTATCGGGGCCAAAATGGTCAGGAGTAAATACAAAGATCGTAACAACAAATGGGTTTAGATAATCTGACACAAATACCTAGATTCAGATGACTCAATAAGAATTGTAAGCATTCAAGACCCTCCGCCTAGATCGGCAGTATGGAATTTCATCACAAAATGTAGGCGGGTAATAAATAGATATGTCACTTGGTAAGTCAATGATTGGAAGAACGCTCAATGTTGGGAGGACTCGTGGGAGGGACACCGAACTTTAGCAAAAATGGAGAATATGGACATCATTATAAGGGAAACCAAATCACAGTGGGTGAATAAGATTGCAGATTATGGTCAAGTTAGCCTACAGAATGGGACACAATAGTGGGAATGGAACTCTTTGGAGAACATTCAGGCACTTGCAAATAAGAAGGAAGCATTAATAAATATTATATCCTTTCGAGAAAAAAATTTAGGAAGACCTACTAGATATCATCAGGTGGGATGCTTCCCGATCAAGGGAATATAAAGTTAAACTTGGCTATATATCCCTAGAAACAGTGGTCTCCTAGCCCCACTGGCCCACAGACCTACTTTGGGGTAAATATTGCTCCTCCAGAGCTGGGGCCTTCGCCTGGCTAGTAATTCAGGGGAGGATATTAACATAGGACCATTTAAACATGATAGGCATCCTAAGTCCAAGCATGTGTAGTCTATACAAATAGAATGAGGAGAAACCAACGATATCCTACTATGGTGTCCCTATGTTAAATATTGTTGGAACAACTTCCAACAAAAATTGAAATGGGCTTCTCCCAAGCCTAAATCATTGGAAGCCTATTTTTCTATGTGGCCTGACAAGATGCGTAAAAGTGCTTTCTCAAGTCTATGGATTTTCATTTTATCAACAGTTGTTTGGGATCTACAGTTGTTTGGGAGCTCTGGAAAGAGCGAAATGGGAGGATTTTGAGAGACGAAGCCTCCCCTAGGGAGTTGCTTGTGATGAAGATCGAAGGATCCATAATGGAGCTTGTCAACTCTGTTGTTGTGACCTCCGGAAAGCTTGAGTTCTTATCTTGGGATGGTAAGATCATGAAAATATTCCCAACCCTAGTGCCTCCCAAATTGGTTGGACCCTCGAGCACAGCTGAGAAATGTCTTAAGCGCAAGACACATGTTGGATGGTCCCAGAGGTGGGGTAGGTAATAATCAACTTCGATGGAGCGATAAGGGGAAATCGAGGGTCAAGTGGTATTGGGATCATTAATCAAAGATAGCCAAGGATCTACATTATAGGACTACAAGGAGGCTATTGGTGTTGGTACAAACAACATAGCAGAATTTAGGGCAGCCGTAAAGGGGTTGGAATTGGCTTCGAAGATGGGACTCCATAGAGTCCATCTGAAAGGTGACTCAATGATAGTAATAAACACGATAAGGGAAAAGGTTGATATGGATTGGAGACTGCACAGATGGGTTGGATGCATTTTTCCGCTTCTAGATACCTTCGAGGAGTACAAAATTGGGTACATCTATCGGGAAGAGAATGACAGGGCAGATGCACTTACAAGAAAAGCTTCAATGGAGGCAAGGTAGTGTGATCCCTTACTGATCTGATAATAAAATGAAAGTAGGAAGTAGTGGGGTTTGGGGGCTGCAAGATGATGTTGTCTAATATCGTCTAAGCCTGTTGCGGACTGCTCACCTCCAAAGGTATTTGAATAAGCACGTGGAGCAGCTGTAAGTGCACCTTCTTGTTGAGATGCAGAAAAACATTATCCAAAGTCAATACAAAAGAGAATAGACACTATAGTTTAAATTAGTTTGGGGTGGATTATAGGAGGAGGTCTGTTGCAATATTTGAATATTTTGCACTTGTAGCTGGTAAAAATCAGATAGGAAACGCTTAACACGGCTTATATTTTGCCTTGATGTATTATGTAAACATTTCTTTGAAGTGCTAATAAAAGGGAGTTGGCCCAACCTGTTATTTACTTTTATATATTAAAAAAAAAAAGATTAGATTTTTGAATATTAATAATTTTATGGAGGTCAAGTGTACTTGTGTGATGATTCTTTTTATTAGTTTTGTTAAAAATGTGAAATAAAAATCACTTTTTTAGAAATTTTAACTATAAAAAAATAAGTAATGTTGTTGTCCCTAATGATGTCAATCATTCTAAAATTTTTTTAGTTGACCCACCCCTTTCTTTCATGGGTCAACGTTGTTCTAATTGTAAGGATGGATCAACTTGGACAATTTTATGATGTAAGAAGAGATTTCCCACTAAAAAGTCTCCACCCCCTCAATTCAGGATATTAGTTAACCAAACCAGAAATAAACCTCTGATTCAAATTAGTTTGTAACTTAGTTGAATCCAGCGATGTTGTTTCTATATTTTTTGCCATGTTCTATTATTTTTTAGACTATTTTTATTCTAGTTCAGGTTTAAATGGTTTTGGTCCGATTTATAATAGGTTGGGTCCCTTCCCTAATTTATTTAGTAAAAAAAAGAACAAATAAGTTTTGAAAATTTATATAAATAGAAATTTATATAGAACTTTTTTATTTAACAATTATATTTAAAATCTACACACAATATTAAAAAAGATATTAGTTAAAATCATTTTCATGTTCTTAATAGTTTAGTTGCTATAAATGGAAAAGTTGAAAAAAATACATTAAAATCTAATTTCAATGTCTTATTGCAATCAAAAGGTGGGACACACAATTATGAGATCACCTATAAAAATAAATATTTAAATGTTCAAAGTGGGACACATTATTAAGGGATCACCTATACAAGTATAGATCTAAATGCCAAATTTAATTTGAAATACACTTTAATGTAATAAATTATTCTTCATATAATTATATTTTTAACTAGAAATAACTTAATGCAATTGTTCAAAGAAATTATAAGATGAAAAAGGAATAAAATATGTAGAAGATTATATATATGTAGGAAGAGTATTCTTGAGTATCTTCATAACTACTCAAATTAAAATGAGAGATAAAGAAGATCACTAAAAGGAATAGAAATCCTAGAGAGTGATATATACATGAAGAGTATTCTCAATTGTCTTAACAACTACTCCAATAAGGACAAGAGATATAGAAGACGACTAGAAATGATAATAATAAAAAAATCTTAGAGAGTGGTATATAATGAACAATAGTGTCGAGTATCTTCACAACTACTCAAATAAAGATGAGAGATAAAGGTGACTATAAAGGATAAAAAACCATAGAATAATATATACATGAACAATATACTTCAGTATCTTCATAACTACTCAAATAAAAATGAGAAATTAGAAAGATGATTAAAAAGATAAAACTCTAGAAAATAATATATACGTATGAACAATATTCGTGAGTATTCAAATAAAGATGAGAAATAAAGAAAATAACTAAATTCTTAAATAGAATAGACACCCTATATAATAATATTTACATGAACCATATCCTTGAATATCTCCACATTACTTAAATAAAGATGAGAGATAAAGAAGAGGTCTTAAAAGAATAAAAACCCTAAAAATGATACATGAACATGAACATAAACAACTAGGGCCCGTTTGGTTGGGGAATTGGAAAATGAAACAAATCATGGTTATCCATAGCCTGGTTATGCAAACCCTGGTTTTCATTTTTTGGGACTGTTTGGTTGACCTGGAAGATGGATTTGTAAATCCACATTCGAGCAGTTAAATCGACAAGTGCTCCGGACCCGACAAGATATATAAAAAAATTTAATCATGCAAACCTTGGACCCGACGGCAAAGTTAAAATGGCTTTAATCTCTATGAAAACCATGGAGATGAAAGTCATTCCACCTCTTTAGCAAGAATTTGGATATCCACATTTTTGCACAAATGAGGATTTGCAAATCCATATTCACATTCAATTTAGAGGTCACCAAACAAGGAATTGCACCCCATAACCGGGTTATGGGCTGCATAACCCGGTTATGGGGTGCAACCAAACGGGCCCCTACTGAAGAGGAGGATGAGACATGAAAAAGATGAGTAAATCTGTTCGCTCATGGATGGAAGCATCCCAATCCATTGTATCTACGTGTGTAACATCACCTTGTAAATTATTGCCTACTTTCAGGACTTGGAGCTCAAGTAAATTAATGTGCCGATCTAGTCAGTCAACTCGGGGGCCCAAGCTAATCACAAGCATCTCTCCAACATGTGTCAACAACAGCCATCATCATGCTCGCAAAGCACATTATAATAGGGAATTGGGACCTACTGGTTTGGTGAGCAGTCATCCGTGTACCGTAGTGTTTTTCCGTGGGCTGCCTTGTTTTCTAACTCTTAATAATTGGTACAAGTAAAAAATCTACCACACGAATTTGTCGTCTGAATCTTGCCTCCCTATTAGATAGCCCAGGCGGCTGCTAATCAAAAGTAGTGGGGTGATCATAGAGTCATCTATGCAATTCTTCAGTTATAAATACTGCCCAATTACTACTCAAAGCCTACAGAAACATTCACATTGCCTACAGAAACATTCCATTATAGTTTGTTGGGTTTTGAGTAGAGATGAAAATGATTAGCCAGCCTTTTGCTGTTCTCTTCTTACTCTTCGCTCTGTTTGCCTGTGCCTCAGGGCACATGAAGGGAGAGAGTGTGCGAATAAGCCCTAACATTTTGAAGTCTGCATGCAATACCACGCTTTACCCAGAAGTCTGTGTCTCGACCCTGCAATCTCAACGTTATAAAGAATCATTGAAATCAGGGAGTGTTATGAAGGACATGGCCATAGTTTCAGTTAAGGCCAGCCTCGAGGAAATTACAAAACTGAGTGTTGCAGCTTCCTCTCAGTCAGTGTTGCTGAGCTCGGAGGATGAGATCAAGCGTGCTGCAATTAAAGATTGTGAGATGCTGTTCAAATACACAGTGCGGCAGTTAAACGAGTCGGTGGAATTGCTGAGTAAGTCGGGAGAGTGGAAGAAAGAGGAGGCGGAGGACGTGCAGACGTGGCTCAGCGCTTCTCTCACCGATCAAGTCACGTGCATTGAAGGATTCAAAGGTGTTGGAGGCGATTATGCAGAATCTGTGAGAAATGTTTCAAAAGTTGTCAGTAATTCGCTTGCAATTGTGAACAGTCTTCCCGTGGCCATTACTTTTCCCGGCCATATCAAGCGCCGCCTTTTAGAGGATAGTGAATTGTATATCCCGAGCTGGATATCTTCGAATGAGCGGCGGCTCCTGCAGACGGCGGGAGGCGTGAGAGCGAATGCGGTGGTGGCGAAAGACGGGACGGGGAATTACAGGAGCATCTCGGAGGCCATTAGAGCTGCTCCCAGTTGGAGTAGCGGGCGGTACGTTATCCATGTCAAAGCTGGAGTTTACGCAGAATCGGTGAAGGTGTACAAAGACAATATCATGCTTGTCGGTGATGGGAAATACGCTACGATTGTTACGGGATCCAACCATGGTTCTATCGTGTCCGTAGCTACGTTTGGTACAGTAGTTTTGCTGTTATCTCTCTTCACTTTTTTAAAGCCATTTCTTTTTTCTTTTTGTCTTTTTAGATTGGATTGGGTGTCTATTTTTACGACACTCTCAAATCATCATCAAGATGTTCAAAAGTACAAGAAAATGTCTATTTATAAGTTTCCAATAAGCTAATTTTCCTTTACTAGATAATATTATAATAGGTATACATGGAGCGGACCATCAAATCATTACATTCAATTTTTAATTTATTATAATAAACTTTATCAGCTGTACACGAGTTCAATTGTTTAATTTTTGAGTCAAATTTATGAATTTATGTGAAAATGATTTGTCCACTTAACATCTTAGAAAAGGGAAACTTGACTTCCTAGGAGACCCGTATTCCAATACTACTGTAACTCAAGCATATTTAATCATGGAGTTCCACCAATACCACTTTAACTCAAGCATATTTAACTATGAAGTTTTGTTCAATACTACTTTAACTCAAATGTGTTTAACCATGAAGTAGATCATGATTGAAGTGCACATAATCAAGGAGCTTCTCCCAATATTGCTCCAAAACAAGAATCTTTAATCATAGAGTTGCCCACAATATTACTCTGACTCAAGCATGTTTGACTACAGCAATGCTACGCAAACTCAGACTCAAAGATGTTAAATCATAGATTTTCTCTTAATATTTTTTTGACTCAAGCATACATAATCTTGGAGTTTTCCCCAATGTTACTCAAATCCAAGCATGTTTAGCCACGAAGTTCCCCACAATACTACTCTAGGTCAACAATGTTTAGCTATAGAGTTTCCCTCCATACTACTTTGACTCAAAGGTGTTTAATCATGGAGTTTTTCATAATATTACTTCAACTAAAGCACATTTCACCATGTAGTCTCCCCAATATTACTTAAACTCAATCATGTTTAACCATGGAGTTCATTCAAATAATAGTCTAATTCAAACATGTTTAACTATAAAATTTCCCATTCTAACTCAAAGATGTTTATTCTAACTCAAAGATGTTTAATCATAAAAAATTTCCTAATATTACTTTGACAAAAGCATATTTAGCCATAGAAGAATGTTTAATCCTGAAATATTCCCTAGTATACTCTACTTGCTAAGTGTTTTCATTTTTGAAGTTCCTCTACTACAGCTACAATTGGGTTGAGTGACTTTTTGTCACTCAAATTCCTTTATAACTTCGTTATTTAGAGTGGATATTTCCGTAACAGACCAACATGTATAGGTAAAATTTAGAGTTAACTAGAACAAGAGCTTTTATTGGAAAATGATCTGAGCTAAATGGAAGGTGAACTTTGTGGGTGGATGCAGCTGCCACAGGAAAAGGCTTCATTGCACGAGACATGGGTTTCGAGAACACAGCAGGAGCAACCGCAGGGCAATCAGTTGCACTTCGAGTTTCATCAGATCGCTCGGCATTTTACCGGTGCAGTATAACAGGCTACCAAGATACTCTTTACGCCTACTCTCAACGCCAGTTTTACAGAGAATGTGACATTTCCGGCACCGTGGATTTCATCTTCGGCGACGCCTCCGCCGTGTTTCAGAGCTGCAACATATTGTCTCGGAAGCGGCACAACAAGCCCAACGTTATTCTTGCACAGGGAAGAAGCGATCCGAACCAGAACACGGGGTTCTCCGTCCACAACTGCCACGTGTCGGCGGAGTCCATTCAGACATTTCTGGGAAGGCCGTGGATACCCTACTCTCGCACAGTCGTCATGCAGTCGTTTTTGGACGCCAACATCGATCCTGCCGGTTGGACGGTGTGGATTGGGAGTTATGGATTGAAGACTCTCTACTTTGCTGAATACATGAATTCTGGGCCGGGGGCAGGCATTTCCAGGCGTGTGACGTGGCCTACGTTTCATGTGATTAGGGATGCAGCAGAGGCCAGCAAATTCACTGTTGCGGAGTTTATATCTGGGAACTCCTGGTTGCCTTCCACCGGTGTTGCATTCCAGTCTGGTCTACTTCGTTGACATTAAATATCTATCTTCTCCGTACTCTTCCTTCCACTTTGTATCGACTAGCTCTGCCGACTCAAAAACAAAAAACAAACAAGGAAAGAAGTTATTGTATGTAGTTTGTAGTTTGTGGATATGATATTGTGCAATGTGATAATATATCTAGAAGTTATAATTATATCTAGAAGTTATAAACAATATTCATATGAATTGTGGAAATCTTATTGTATGAAGTTATTGTATTTATAAATTAAAAGTCGTAATAGAAACCACTAAGTTTGTAGTTTGTGGATATGATATTGTACATTGTTCTAATGCATTATAGAATGTGATCTAAAAAGTTTCACATACAATTATATCTAGAAGTTACAAACAATATTCATATGAATTGTGGAAATCTTATTGTATGAAGTTATTTCATGTCTAAATAAAAAGTCGTAATAGAAACCATCACTATTGTTCCCTACTTAAAATGTTTTTATTATTATTATTGTAATCTAAATTATTATTGTTATCTATATTTATCAATCAATTTTCATTATTATTATTTTTAAAATTTTCTTCTCTTTTTTCATTCACTTCAATATGATAGATCAAAGGAAAAAATTCACCATGGAAAATTAAAGATTATGTACAATATTTTTATAGGTTAAAAGGTTAAAAGATTCACCTCGTACAATTCTAAATTATTAATGTAGAATTTTATATAATTCATTTTTTGAATTTTAATGTGTTTGTCTCTTCTAAATGTCAATCATTGCAATTTATCTTTTATTTTTAAAATAAATTATCTTAGGAAATCTTATCTTAAAAGTAATTTTTGTATTCTTGATTCTTATCTCATCATTCTATTATAATATTCATCAATGATTGTAATTATTTATTAACTTTTTTAAACATGCATGAAAATTAATGACTTATTTTATAGGTTAAAAGAATCTTCTAATAAAATTCTAAATTATTTAATGCATAAATTTTATATAATTTATATTTTAAATTTTAATTCATTTGTCCTTTCTAAATGTCAATCATTAAAACTTGTATTTTATGTTTAAATTAAATTATCTTAAGAAAATTTATGTAAAAGGCAATTTTTTGAATTCTTGACCCCTGTCTAATTATGGTATTATAATAATTCATTAATGATTCTAATTATGGTATTATAATAATTCATTAATGATTCTAATTATATATTAACTTTTTCAACATGCATGAAAATGATTAAAATAACTTCTCTTAAATAATTTTGTTCTCATTCTTTTGTATCAAAAGTGATGGCTAGTTTGGATTTATCTTTTAACTTTTATTTCACAATCAACTTTTTCCAACATGCATGAAAATAATTAAATTAATTTTTTATAATAATTTCATTTTCATCTTTTGGTATCACTAGTGATGAATCATTTGAATTTATCTTTTACCTTTTATTTCACAATCACACTACTTTGTTTGTGTATGTGTGTGTGTGTGTGTGTTATAGAGAAAATAATATATTTATCCTACCTTTTAATCTTTAGAGAAGGAAGCACATATTACATTTCGAGTCTTTATCTTACCATTTGAGTGTATTTGAATGAGCTTGAGTCTATATAAGAAAGTACATATTCAAAAGTTATAGTTGGTTGGATGAGATTATAATCCAATTAGATAGTCATTTATTCAACTAGATTGTCATCTTTTGTTGCATTTAACTTATCAACATTTTCAAAGAAATAGAGCTCATTGGTAGAACTTTTCAAATATTCTTGAAAGAAATGTTTGTAAACTTGTGCAATAGAAATAGTGCACATAAAATTTTAAAAATATAGAATAATAGAAAGTAAAGAAAATACACAATATTTTTAGCTACAACAATTCTTATAAGTACAAATTATAGCATAGTAAAAATGTCATTATAGAAACTCAATCAACTTTCAATATAATAGTGAATCTCACATATTTCATCCTTAAGCTTGTGTGGATATAAACATTCAAATAAATTTTAAGCATTGTATGAAATAACAAATGATATATTGAATACTTTAAAAAATTTGTGAATACATAAAATGGCCAAAATAATACCTAAATTTTCCCCAAAAATTATGCTAAACCAACTAGTGAGGATGATACTATCAAAATTAGTAGAAATAAAAAATGCACAACACTTATATGATTGATTGTGGTTGAATGAAAAATATTAAGCTCAAAATATTTTTCTTTCCAAATCCTTAGACTGGGAAACTCTTAATGATCATGTATCACTTTTTCTAGACTAAAACAATTGGGTAGCCACCCTACAAATTGTACTATCATTGGAAAACTATTTTAACATGAGAGGTGACACTGACACAATAGGCCATGGGAGACTAACATTGTGACCTCATGTCTACCATAGGAATCTCTCAACAATGAAGATAGACCATGATCATGTACCATTTATGCTTTCACATTTATATTTAAGTTTTTTAACAAAATCTTGAATTTGATAAAGATAATGAGATATTATCATTTCATTCTATAAAATCACATTTTTAGTTAAATCAATGCTAATGTAAAGATTGTAATATGACTTCTTTCATTTAATTTGACAGGTGATTATCCTTAAATGAGGTTTTAACATATTTTTGATGGAAAATTGAGCAAAACTATTATAGCATGCGGACAATGTATACTCATTTTTGTCTCATTTCTAGTTTAAATTGAAGAGAGGTCAAGACATAGATTAAGAAATTTCTAAAAATTATGGACTTAATAAGAATCAATTTTAGCAAGCCCCAAATATTAGTTTTCAGTGATTTAAATAAATATAATCATCTTTACTTAAATAATATTTAATTTGTTCTTATTAATTACATATTTTTTATTTATTAAAGATAATATATTTTAAAATTATTTAATTTATTCTTATTAATTATATATTTTTTATTTATTAAAATAATATATTTTAAAAAATAAAAGATTATTAAATAATTGATAAACATATATTTTTAATCTTGTTTATCAAATTTTATATTTAATGATTTAAAAATATATTAATATTTATTATCTAAAGATTATTGTACAACTATTAATAATTTGATAGTACTCAATATTGTTATAAATATTGATTTGAACCAACATTATTTATTATATGTAATTAATTTGTTTCTAACATCCATAACTACCTCATAGAAGTGATATCTTGCTAGTGTTGACCAATTGCATTTATTATATTTGTCATTCATACAATTCAAGATTTTGTGTAAAAATGTGTTCCAATGGTACTCATTGACAACCATGGATAAGAACATGCCCAAAGATATGATTGAAAGCAATCGGTGCCCTAACCAATATTATAAATCTATGATATAACAGACCAATCTCCAAATAAATCGAGTTTAATTAAAGTATTTTTTTAAAGCAGTAGGCCCGATTTTTCGTGTGATATATCAGAGATGGGATATCTCTGCACATTAACTTTCAACGAATTATCCAAATCACAACAAATATAACTGAAGTTACTTGATCTACACAAACGTCAATCTAAACCCTAATCTGTCTATATCAGAGAAGGGATATCTCGCTGCACACTCACTTTCAACGAATTAACAACGAATATAACTCAATAGACGTGATCTGCACAAACGTCAATCTAAACCCTAATCTTTGTACATTAGAAAGCTCAAATCTTCCACGTTGGTATGGAAAGACATTTAGAAATCAAAGGTGATTGGCGACCTAATCATTGCATTATGAACATAATTATAATATAGACCAGCTGAATATTAGTTTGAATTTGTTAAATCGCAATCTTTTCAACACAGGTATCGGTGCCAAATGTTAGTGAACAAATAATGACGAGTTTAGTTTAGAAACTGTTGATGACAAATAGCAATTAGAGGACATCTAAAATGATTACCTCAAATCATGTTAACAATATCTTTTGTAAGCATTAAATTAGGATGGAACCAAGATTAGCTTTCCTTCTCTTTTAATAACTCTGATGGCGAGATATTATCCACCAAAAAGCGCCTCTATTCTTCTATGCCGTGCCTCTTTTAACTCTTCGTAGATTCACATTTTTAGTCGAATCATCTTGTTATATTTCACACCCCATCCAATAGTTTATTATGGTCTTGTTTTTCAAACTATCCAATCCATTGAATCGTCAACCCTAGATGTGTATTTTATTTGGCACACACATCATTTAGAGAGAATATTTCCTAACTAAACGTTTGGTTCTTTTTTCTTCATTTGCTCGCAGTCTTTAATTGGCTGCTATTTATTATGTAAAATTTCAATAAATTCTATGGGTTGGGATAGAAGGTTTTCTTCTCTTCTTTTCCTTTTGAAAAAGTCTTTTTGATTGATTGACTTATGGAAAAAGACTTTCTGATTATCATATTTCATTTGTTTTATGGTAAGATCATAAAATGTTATTTTTTATTGTCATCTATATTTAGATTATTGTTGAGATACATGTAATATTTTATGGTTAGATTTCATACTTTATTTATATATATA
>MU223492.1:7770077-7806117 GCA_018584345.1 Thuja plicata
ACGGCCTGAACCACTTAGGTCCACCTCCAAATTGACCTGGGTTTCCATCATTTTCTATTTTTTGGGCTTGTAATCCGTCTCAGGTGTGTTGTCAACCCCTTTCCCTTCATTGTAATCCACAGAATCAAAAACATATGATTCCTCCTGACCTTCCTTCTTACAGGTGGGAATCCTAATACTTTTTTTACGGGTTTTTTTCTCCGTCATCATAGGCCCTTGGGTGATATAGATGGACTGGGAGGAGGAATTGGTGGTCTTTTCATCTTTTTCAGGGGGCTTCTCCTGGGGCATCATCTGAATAATCAGAGGGGGTTGGGGTGTCGGGCATATGGCTTTGTGAAACTGAAAAAGATAAAGGAGGAGGCCCTAGTGGAGGATAGCCCTATCATGGTTGCTTTTGATATCAAGGACATTACTTTCTATAGAGTGCAGAAGATAAAACGGTATGGAAATTAAATCTTTGTTCCTAATATGATTCAGGAAAGGTAAGTGGTAGTTGTAAAACACCGTAAACTTACCTTCAAGCGTGAAATACTTCATGATAATGAGACAAATTTTTGGTCAGAAGTCCGGTAGATCTTCTCTGTTGAAACCCCCCGTTTCCTAACCGACAGCTCCCCATCTTTGAAAAATTGTTTTAGGCTGGTAGGGTCAGCAATTCGACTAGTCTTTTTGTACTTTCTCCCCATAATAGAGAGCTTCGTAGCCTCTGCGATGACCTCCTCATTGAGCTGGAAGTGAATGCCCCCAACTGAGACACTTGTGTTGTTCCAGGAGGAGATGAACTATTTAGATATTCTCTCATCATGTCTACCTTTCATGCATTCCATGAAACCCCAAATGTCAATTTCCTTGCAATAATGGGTGACCAACGGATCAGAAGTATAGGCTTCATCAATATTATTAGGTTTAATACAGAGAATATTACCCCCCATATCAGAGGTCTTCTCTTCAAGAATTGGAATATCCTTGGAGTCTGAGAGCTGACTGTTGTTGCAGGCCATATAAAACCACTCTCTTTTACAAATCCATTTCAAAAAAATCTTATACATAACCTGCCGGTTTTGAGAATTTTGGAGAACGAGCTCCGTACCATCAAATCTAACGGATCTCCAGGTATCATTAATAGTAATAATAGCATTACTACCATTAATAGCCAAAAACACCTTTTGACACTGACAGTGATCACTCCAAACGTTCAAAAGGTAATGATAGAACTTTATGGGAATTTGAGTTTTGCCTTTCATAATCACACAAATCACTCAAACACGCCAGCACGTGTTCGAGGAGGGGTTCATCATAAATAAGCTAGCCTAGAATATTTAGACTATAGTATTCATTTCTCCCACGATGAGTTGCTGAGTCATCAGAGGTAAATCACCAATTAACATGCAACTATTTAGTTTGGTTTGTTTTAGACCAATTGTTGCCAATGAGTCAGCAATCAAGTTACCCTCTCTATAGGTATGGCCTATAGTCATATGTTGGAAGCTCTCAAGAACCTTGCAGATCTCCATAATGATAGGTCTAGCCTGCCACCCCACACCAGCTCCACTCTTGACTACCTCTATTATCACTTTGGAATCCCCTTCGATTTCCAGCTATCTAAAGTTCATCTGTTTTGCAAGTTTAATCCCCCAGAGAAGGGAAGTCCCTTCCGCCTAGGTGACAGTACAGTTATTGATTGGTCCCGCATAATCTAGTAGGCAAGTGCCATGGTGATCTCTTAGCACTCCTCCCCCACCATGCCCAAGATTATTAACTGCCCCATCAAAGTTTAATTTTATTCTGCCTCTAGGAGGGGCAGTCCATTTGGTAGCTTTTCTGGCAGTCTTTTTAGCATTGTCAAACCTGGAGAACCCACTCAGGAGGTTCCAGCGTTTAGCTATCTTAGCTTCCCAGGTAGAAGGTGGACTAGATGGGAGCTTCCATTTATCCATCCTGACATTTTAACTCAAGAGCTTAGTTCCGATAAGGAGACAGGTTTCAGGCTGGATGCCTTTCTCCCTGAAGATCCTGTTGTTTCTTTCCTTCCAGATGGACCAGCATATGTGTGGGGGAAGTATACGCTAGAGGAGTTGGAGCAGAGGGTGATTTGAGGGGGAGCTCCAATTAACGAATTGGTGCACCTCGCCGTCCAGGGTCCACGAGATACCCAATCTGTCAGAAATTCCTTGCCACATGCTGGTAGCATAGTCACAGTGGATGAAGAGGTGGTTTACTATCTCTTCTACCTTCTCACATAGGACACATCTATTTTCTATTGAGAAGCCTCTTTTAGTAAGATTATCTTGGGTTAGAATCTTACCATGCATTAGGGTCCACCAAAAAAATTTTATTTTAGGCGTGAGCTAGCGGATCCACACCTTCTAGTCGCCTGGGTTGTTCTCCTCCTTAAGAAGCAGGTTGTAAGAAGAACTAACTGTGAAAGCACCTATCTAGGTGGGGGTCGAGATAATAGAATCATCAACCTCATAAATTCTGATACTAGTCAGGTTGTCCATAAGATCCTTGCCATGTGTTGCAGGTCCGGTCTGTCCCTTAATTGATTAGGTAAATCAGCCCAAACTCTTTCGTTGGTGTAGTTGGAAGCTCTAAAACCTAGGCTAGGTCAAAGGTAGTCCATAAGTGGTTTGAATTTATGACCCAGATGAGGTTGGTTCATGATCCAATGGTCATTCTAGAATCTGATGGACCTACCATTACCAATTTGCCAAAAAGCCCCTCGGGACAAGAGGGGCTTACACTTGCAGATGTTTATCCAGAGTTTGGATCCACTAGGGAGGTCACTGTTGTGGAACATCATTTTGTAGGGGTGGCTTTGGAGATTTTTGGTTTCCATTATTCTACACCAATCCACTTTTCTCTCAATGAGCTTCCAAGCCACCTTTGTAGTAAGGGCCTTATTCATCAGACCAATTTTTCTAAGGCCAAGACCTCCAAATATTTTCGGGAGGCAGACAGTGTCCCAGTTGAAAAGAGAAATCCTCTTTTTCTCTTCAGACCCCGCCCATAGAAAGGTTCTCTGAATTGTTTCCAATTTTTTGGCCATGTTGCTTCTAATTTTGCAGAGAGATAGGAAGTAGACAGGGATCCACTGGAGGGTGGAAGCAACCAATTGAAGTTTGCCAGCATTGCTTAATATCTTTCCTTTCTAGCTAGCGAGTTTCCTCTGGGTTCTTTCCAGAATAGAGTTCCAAAATTCATGGGATACCTCTTTGATCGTGAGGGGAAGGCCAAGGTAAGTAGAAGGGAGTGAGGCTACCAAGCACCCTAGAATTCAAAGCAACTTATTTTGTAAGTCCACTGGAGTATTGAAGAAGAATAGCCGTCTTTTTTTATAGTTAATACATTGACCTGAAGCCCAAGCATAACAATCAAGAGTTTGTTTCCATTACCTGGCCTCAATAACAGAAGAATACCCAAAGAGGAAAGTGTCATCCACAAATTGTTCCAACACCACCTGAGGGTGAGTGGAAGCAGATTTGATGCCTTTTATCCTTTCGGTAGCGAACAACATACCCATAGTCCTACTAAGCACATCAGCCACCATGATAAAGAGGTAAGGAGAGAGAGGGTCTCCCTGTCTAAGACCTTTCTCAGGAGTAAAATGGCCACCTGGGGAGCCATTAGTTAGGACAGAAAAGCTAACAGTTTGAGCACACTCTTTTATAATTTGGATAACCTTTTCATTAAAGCCCATTTTAGCAAGAATTTTGAGCAAAAGAGACCAGTTAACTTTGTCATAAGCTTTGGAAATTTCCAGTTTAAAGGCCATACGTGGGGCTCTTCTTTTGTCCATAGAGTGGATAATTTCATGTGTAGCAATGGCCGCATCCAGTATCTGTCTACCTGGCACAAAACCTTTCTGAGTATTGCAAATAATCTTGTCAAGGAGAGGCTTGATTCTGCCAATCAGGATCTTGGTAAGGATCTTGTAGAAGGTATTACAGAGGCTAATGGGTCTGAAATCCATCATAGAAGTAGGGTTTTCATTCTTAGGGACAAGTACAATGTAAGTTTGATTATGCTATCTGAGAGGGCGCCCAATCCTAAA
The DNA here is from genome assembly GCA_018584345.1 of Thuja plicata. Lineage (NCBI taxonomy): Eukaryota > Viridiplantae > Streptophyta > Pinopsida > Cupressales > Cupressaceae > Thuja > Thuja plicata. The sequence continues at coordinate 7,774,135 of MU223492.1, forward strand.
GAAATCTCTGGCAGCTCTAGTAACATCACTTCCCACAATTTCCCAGTACTCCTGAAAGAAAGCTGGAGGAAATCCGTCTGGTCTAGGGGCTTTGTAAGCTCCCATAGCGAAAATCGCCTTCTTAACCTCTTCATCAGAAACCCACATCATGAGCATGTCATTATCCCCAAGGGTAATAGCGCTTTAGATGTGATCTAGGAGCTGGTTTTGGATGTTGTCTGGGCAGTAAGGGCCCCCTTCTGAGTATATGTCCATAAACTAATTTACCGCAACCTAGTTAATTTTATCCTTTTCCTTGACTTCATTCCCTCCCTCATCCAGAATAGAAGAGATGGTATTTCTCTTTTTGTGGATGCTGGAAGACCTGTGGAAGAAGTTCGTGTTTCTGTCCCCTTCAGCAAGCCACTGAATTTTGGATCTCTGCTTCCAGTAAATTTCTTCATTTTTCAAGGTTTCCAACCACTTGTGTCTAGTCCTCTCCTCCTCCCCCTGGATTTGAGGTAGGAAAATTCCAGATGCAAGCTGGGCCTGGAGGGAAATGAGGGTTTCAGAGAGATCGGTTTTCTCCTTGCGGAAGTCTCCGAAGTTGTGTTTGCTCCACCCTTTAACCTCCTTTCTGATAATTTCCAGTTTTTGTGCATTTCTAAACATAGCGGTACCCCTAATATTAGTCTTCCACTAGAATTTCACCTGATCCTTAAAGGAGGGATGAGAGCACCATATAATTTCAAATCTGAAAGGCGTCGGGCTGACCTTAGGGTAGTCAAGCCAGCAAAGGAGGGGGTTGTGATCTGAGGTAGTTCTAGGGAGGGCAGACAAAGTAGAGTTCAGGCAGAGGTTCCATGAGGATGTGGCTAGGACCTGATCAAGCCTCACCTAGATGAGGTGAGAACCTTTCCTATTATTGGACCAAGTGAAGGGGTTCCCCTTCAGAGTAATATCAAGAAGACCTATGGAAGCAATAAAATCCACCAGCTCCCCCATGCTGTCCGAGTAATGCATGCGACCACCACACTTTTCAGAGGGGTAAAGGGGGGTGTTAAAATCACCAACCAGCAAAAAGTTTGCTGAGCCATCTTGATCAAGCCAGTTGCCTAGCTCAATCCACAGAGAAGCTCTCGCATGCCGGGTGTTAGGAGCATAAATATTGAAGGTGGTCCATTCGGTACCAATCTTCCTAAAGTTGACTACAAGGAAGTTAGGGGAAGAGGTAACCAACTGACTAGTTATTCTATTCAGATTCCAGAGCATGGCAATACCACCAGACGCACCTGCAGCTTCAGAATAAAGGAAAGTAGCCCCCGGCCAAAGGTGCGGTGCCAGGGTAGCAAAAGTACTAGCAGACATCTTGACTTCCTGTAAGAGAAGAACCTCCAGCTTGAGATAAAAAATGTAATGTTTGACAACCATTTTTTTAAGGGAGCTGTTCAAACCCCTCACATTCCAAGAGAGGCAATTCATCTCTTAATTTTGAAGCTAGATTCTAGGGTTTGTTGCCTTCCTGCCGCAACCTCCCTTGTGGACCCTTTCGATCTCCTTACCCGTTCTAAGGGTCTTCCTCTGGGTGTATCCACCCCCACATCTGCCTTTTTATTTTTGGTTTTCTTTTTCTGTGTTTTCCATTCCCCCTCCTCATCCTCTGAACCATCTGTCGAGCTAAGGGTACTTTTATTTACCACCTTTGGGGTGTGCTTAGCCTCTCGAATTGGGTCATGCAACTCAAGGGCTACCACAATATTACGCTGTTCCTCCCTAGTAGAGTTAATCTTTCTCTCCTCAGGGGGGGCATCAAGGTTAGAGTAGGTTCCAAAACTGGCTACATCGAGGGTTGGAGCACCCGGTCTTTCAAGATTGGGCCTGGAGGAGACCCAGAGCATCCCACACCTGGCTCCTAGGGGGAGACTATCTCACCTTCCTCGGGTGCCTGCACATCAGAATCCGTATCAATGGCCACCGAGGGTGGCCTTAACACCAATGATTCCTCATTCTCAATGGAGAGAGGGGCCTTTGCTATTCCTTTGTCCTTGTTCTCTCATTTTTCTTCCGACTTGGTGGCCTTGCAAGTATCACTAGAGTGGCCTCTGCTTTCGCATTTACGGCAAAAAAGGGTAGCATTTTCATACACCAATTCTTGGGTCCATCTACCCAGTTTAGATTTCAAAATAACAAAGTTGGGCAGGATTTTATTCATAGTGACATTCACACATAATATAGCAAACACCAACCTGGATTTAGACCTAGTCACCTGATCTGCCATGATGAATGAACCAAAGGAATCACCAATCCAATGAAAGACTTTCTCATCCCAATACTCGAGCGAGAGGCCTAGGAGGCGGACCCAAACTGGAGCCATTCTAGTTAGGTCTGTCGCCGGGTTAAATCTAGGTTTCCATTTCGCAAGGGCTAAGAAATGCTTTCCGTAGACCCATGAACCTGACAGCACACTGGTCATGTCCTCAAGAGTGGTAAACTTAAATAGGAAGAGCCCTCCTGGCATAGCTGAAACCAGGGCCGACCCTTTGATCTTCCACCGGTTAGAAACGCATTTTCTAACCATTTCAATGGTAGGTCAGAAATTGAAGAATCGACCCACCAGAGCCATCTGAAAGTTAGCCATCGTACGATTCGCCACAGAGTCAGGGAGCGACAGTTCTGATCCTTCCTCAGTCTAAAAAAAATCCACCAAAAGAGCCTGCAAGGGTTGTTGGGCATCACCAACAAGGGCTCCTTTCCAGTTAGGTTTAGGGGAAAGTGGGGGATCAGTAGATGAAGACTCTTTTTGAGATTCCCCCGTTGACCCAATCACAGTGACCGTGGTCTGGGGTCCATCAGGTCTAGCAAGTGGGTCTGCCAGGGGGGAAGCATCTCCCCCCGGGGAGGCAGGCATGGGTACCTGCAGTTTGAATTTCGAGCTGGGCAGGAAGGTGGGCTGGAAGTTGCAGCAAATGATCCTATTGTTGGGACAAGGTCTTGTACGCATTACATAAAATGAAATATTTATTAATTTGTAAAATAAATGTTAGTGTAAAAAGGTATTTTCACTTATTAATTAAATCATTATTGATTTAATTATTCAGTCACTTTTTATCTATAGTTCACTTAAGCTAAACTTTAGGCATATAATAATTAATTCTATTATTAATTATTATCATGCAACCTAGGTTTCTCCACTTTCTATTTTTTGATCTCCTTTATAAGAATTGATCTCTTTATAATGATCAATTCTTTTTGTAATTCCCTTTATTCTCTCTCTGAATGAATATTTTATCTTTTAGATCATTGGGTTGTGTATTCATTCTTTGCTTTTGTAATAGGTCTTTTGCATACAGTGGATCTTGGTGATTGAATTCTTCAAATTCTAACATGGGATAACTCATTTTTTGTTAGAAAAAAAATTTTGAAAAAAAAAAAAAAGTTGTAATTTTTTTTTTTTAATTTCCTTCATACCTCCGCCAATTTTGGCCAAAATTTTGGTAGTCCTGCCACATTTAGCGGCACCGCCAGATTTAGTGGAGCTTTGCCAAATTTAGCTGAGATCACTTGGAATTCTTCTTTTTCTTGAGCCCTCTTCGGGTTTTTGCTTGTATCTTGAGAAAACGGAGGCATTTTTTGGGAAACAAGATATCATCAAAAAGTTGATTCTAAGCCCGATTGGATTTTCTGGGTTTAGTTTTATGATTTTTCCATCTTGCAATTTTTTCCAGTCAAATTCAGTGTTCCTTTTTACACTCTCCTCATCATATCTTGCTCCTCCAAACTCTGTTTTTTGACTTCCACATGTCATTAGAAAGCTTGTTCCACTCTCCTTCTTCTTGTATGGGTCTCATCGCCAGAATCTTCTCTTGGTATATTTTATTTAGTTTTTTCCTTTTTGGCATTTTGGTGGATACTTTTGTTTCAGTTCCTCAGATACATAATTATAATATAGACCAGCTGAATATTAGTTTGAACTTGTTAAATCGCAATCTTTTGAAGACGGTATCGGTGCCAAATGTTGGTGAACAAATAGTGACGAGTTTAGTTTAGAAACAGTTGATGACAAATAGCAATTAGAGACATCTAAAATGATTACCTAAAATCATGTTAACAATATCATTTTGGTCAGTATTAAATTAGGAGGGAACCAAGCATTAGCTTTCCTTCTCTTTTAATAATTATGATGGCGAGATATTATCCACTGAGAAAGCACCTCTATTCTTCTATGTCATACCTCTTTTAACTCTTCGTAGATTCACATTTTAGTCGAATTATCTTGTTATATTTCACACCTCATCCAATAGTTTATTCTGGTCTTCTTTTTCAAACTAACCAATCCATTGAATTGTCAACACTAGATGTGTATTTTATTTGGCACACACATCATTTAGAGAGAATATTTCCTAACTAAACGTTTGGTTCTTTTTGCTATTTCATTTGCTTGCAGTCCTTTATTGGTTGCTATTTATTATGTAATTGAAAATAAAAAAAATTATGATTAAATTTTAATAAACTCTATGGATTTTTTTGAGAAGACTTAAGATACATGGAAAAAGACTTTTTGATCGTCATATTTTATTGATTTTATGTTAAGATGTTCATAAAGTGTTATTTTTTATTGTCATTTATATTTAGATTATTGTTAAGATACATGCGATATTTTATGGCTAGATTTGATATTTTATATTTATGGCTATATATAAGAAATATATTTATATTTATATTATAACCATTAGGTAGTAGTTTAGATGTAATAAATTTATGACTTATTTGATAGTATATTTTTGATTGAGTTAAAAATAGGTTTTGAAGGGGCCCAAAACCCATTACAAGTAGATTTTTAGGGGGGTCTGAAACCCCACACAGAAGAATCGCTACAAATGATAACACATTACTAACCAACAGCTCAGAACTAGCAGACGGTGAATAAAAAATAATTAAACTCCAGGAAAGCACTAACTGCCCAAAAAACAGACCACAAGGCGGAAGCCTCACATCAAAGAACTAACCTCCAAAGCAGAGAGATCTTTGGGTTTTGAGGGACACCTCAACCCATAACCTTGGATTTTTTCGTGGCTCCCAAAACCATACTTACAGACATCCTTAAGAGAATGATCATCAAGAAACCAGCTAAAAATTTGGGGTTTCAAAAGGCTCCCCAAACCATCATGGGATTTCACTTGGCCCCACAACCATTCCTAAGATAAGACAATAAAATCATCAGAGCTTCAACACTCAAAAAAATTCCACCGGATCCAAAACCAACATCCACCTCCACCTCAATAGAAGATGGATCCACCCTCATATGAGAAGTTAGCAAAAATTTGAGAAGAAAAAAACATCTTCGCCATAGGGAAAAGGAGCCTAAAGAGGAGGAAATAAGAAAGTCTGAAATCATCAAAGTGCCCTACCAAAAAAAAATAAGCACCATCAAACTTATTCACCTCAGTAAAGGGGACACCAACATCCCATGAAGAGAAGCCACACAAAGAGAGCAAGGTTGGAGCAGAGCATTTTCGAGCATCCTAAAAACATTTAAGTGCATTCCAAGCTCACAGAGGTTAGTCATTACACATTCTACACTTACCATATTATTCGAGTATATTTTACGGAAACCCTAAATAGGAAATCATGGCATCTTCATCTCGAACCATGAAAGCAAAACTGGATAAGAATAAAATATTGTTTTAGTAAAGAACTCCACCTGCATAGAACCAAACTACAAGAACCATCCACAAGTTTCTGCCCAACCAGACAAGAAATGCACATTTTCATCTATCTTACCTAGGGTTTTGCTAGTCCAAGAAGTATGCGCCTATATTCACTACAAAATAGGTGAAATCAGAGATTTTGAGCTTATGGCTACATACCAATCATTGTGCACATATGGGAAGTTGAAAGAAGATCATAAACATCTGGAGGTTAAAGGGTTAACCAATGCCCTATATTTCCTGAAGTTTTTTCACAAAAAATTGATCCACATTGTTCTAAGAAGAGTACACAATAGAAATCTCTGGCTGGATGAGCCCAAAAAGATAAGCAGAGATGTTATTCACATAGTCACAGGGTATCCTATATCTGACAAAACAAAATCACTGAGGCATCTAACGAGAACCGAGATCAAGAAGCTAACATTAGCCAAGTGGGACAGAAGAGGTTTAAAAATCAACTCCATCAGTGATCCCAAAATTAGGTTTGATGCCTATGCCATTGGATATAAGATATTCCAGTCCAGGAGACCGAATAGTGTACCATGTGGAGCTATTGACATAGACTAAAAAATTGTCAAGAAAGGACTACAACTTGATCTATCTGAGCTGTTGTAGCGGCAGCTAGAAGAAAATATGAGAACCTCCAGCTCAGAAAAAGACACCCGAGTAGGTTACGGATACAAATGAAGATAAAGGTGAAGATCACGATAAAAAGACTAAGCATAGTGGTGGAACAACACAAGGTGATGCAACCAAATATACCACTGATGAAGAAGAAAAAGGTGAAGGTAACATAGATACTAGGACTGACAAAATAGTAGATACCTCTACTACAGATACAAGGTTAGTTACCGAGACACCTCACCAATTCATCACACAGAGAAAAATGATTCGTTACAATTAGCTCTTTCTCCCTCATCAAGTACCATAGGAAAGAAAAAGGAGAAGAAGAAAGGAAACAAGGAAGCAGTTACTCTAGATGAAATCATAGATATTTCTGAATGGGATCCAAGGACACTTGATTTGGAAACATTGAAGAAATATGGTGAACTCTGCACCTGAAAGGCAGCATAGGATAAGCTGAGACAAGAAGCAAAGAGTGCACAAGTACTAGAAAAAAGAAAAAGAGATTCTAATGCAAGTTTTGCCAGATATAAATATTGATGAATGAGCCCCCATACTCGAAAAACTTGAACTTCTCACCAAGGCAATTAACCAACCTCACATTGATGCTGGGCATAAATTGGACGAACAAGAAGAAAAGAAGATACAATATAAAGTTACCGAGAAGATCAGCTAGGCAGTGGCAGTTAATAAGGTAACTCTTTCTAAATTTGTAAGTTGTGTAGAAACTATTATATCTAAAACCATTACAATCCTACAGTAGTTATGCACTCTAGATCACTTTGCTGCCAAGGTTAGTGAAAAGATACTGAAAATAGATTAAGATCTAAAGGATAGTGCAGCTAGTCTATCAACCAAGAAACATGCATTGCAGATGCATTATAAAAAGATACTTCAAAACTAGTGGTTGAGACTAGGCTTGAAGAAAGAAGAGGAGAAAATCATAGTACAAGTAACCAAGCTCCAGGCAATGTTACTACCGCATTTGGTAATGATGCAAAAACATGTGACATTGGCAAAGAACATGATTGCCACCCCAAAATTGTCAGTGACAGAAAGCATATATGATATGCATGCTCAGTTAAATTTAAAGATCCTTACCCTTGAGAATTTAAAAGAGGAATGGGAGAAGTTGCTGGAAACTCTCAAGAATGCCCATCCTAATATTTTTGACAAACTGTAAGTTATACTCCTTTTGTCATTAGTTTCAAAAAAGGGGGAAATATAAGTATATAAGTATAGTAAAAGGGGGATACTATAATTAGGAGAAGTTCATATAAATATACATATATCGAGCATGAAAAGAGGGGGAGTCTCTATATATAGTATTTTGTACAGTGATAATTTTTTGATACTAATGCAAAAGGGGGAGAATGTTACTCCAATTATGCATTACAATTGTCATTAGTATTCATACACTCATAATAGACAGTCGGTAACAGAGTCACAAACAGGACAGTCGGGTTAATCACCGAAGTATAGAGTTAACCAAGAGCACTAATCATGCACAGAGTTAATGAAGTGCAATGATTATTGAACAAACATATTATACCAATTAGACAGACAACACCAAGTTGCACAGCATAACTGAACACTAGTATAACTAAGATACACAAACTACAATGAGCACCAAAAGACAACACTAACCGAGTGGACTAGAGGCCACGTAAAAGTTTGTTATGGCACATAATTCTATGTAACAACTTTATTCTGGCCTAGATAATAGCTTACACAACCAAGGATAGCATTAATTGCAGATTTACAACATTAATTGTTTATGTCTCCTATGTTTTTTTGATCAAGGTAAATTATGTACACCGTTGATCTTAGGGTAGGGATGTAATTGTAAATCCCTAGCTAGGTCATAGAGGTTTGATATATATAAATGTATAGATGTCATTTTGTAATGTATGTTGATCAAGCAATGATCAAGTAGTTGTCATACTACATACATCAAATATCAAAAAAGGGTTTTAAGGACAAAGATTACACAGCAGTAATCAGTTATCAGAAGAAAGGCAAGGCTACCGAGAAGAACAGAGTAGAAGGTATTATCATTCACATTGAGGTGATATGTTTTGCATGTACTTAATGGATCTGTATCAGCAATACTAAGATTGTATATGTTTTAGGTCAAATTTCAGTTACTCTAACAATTGTAATAGACCCCTAAATATCTTAATAGAGTAGACTTAACTGTATTTTTGTAAATATCTTAACCAAGTGCACACATAGATTGTGTTGCTAAATCCCCACATGAGGTAGATCTAATCGATCTCATTGTTACTCCTAATAGGGTTAGATCATAGGAAGTGATCATTCTTTGTAAGCTTTAATAGACTACTTTATTTCTGCAGTAGTAAATTTTTGTGGGTCTCATCCCCACCGCAGTTTTTACCTTCTAATAGGGGTTTTCTGCGATACCAAAATACTAGTGTCATGAGTACTTAATTTCATGTATGTGTATTGTTTAATTTATGTTCATTTGCATTTCAGCAGTGATACTATATGTTTGTTATATGCAATTTACTCAATCGGTTATTGAAGAACAATAGGTTACAAAAAATTGATTAAAAGTTTTTAAGGGTATTGATTCACCCCTCCCCTGTCAGTACACACCTATCCATTATCCAAACAATTGCTATCAAAGCTAGTTCTCTTGTTTAGAAGGTTTAAATCACTGAAGAGAAAAGATCTTACAATGGAAAGGTATACACTTTATAAAACTATTGAAAATCATAAGTTACAGTTGTAGATCTATGTCATACAATACAAGGAAGCCAAAGAGAAACTCATGGAGATGTTGATTAAGAGAAAGGACATGTCACTTCACTATCATTAGACTAATTATTAGGAAGAAGAGATTCATTACCCAGTTGATACATCTGTATCTGAATCTGGTAGCATATCTAATCCATCTGAAGGAATCGTATCAAAGCTATCTGAAAGCAATCAACAACTTACTGAACAAGTGAAAGAACTACAAATTTTCCATGATACAAAAATATTTAGAGTGGTTGAAGTCTTGAACGATGCAAAGAAACCTAAACAAGATAAGAACATGGTTGTTGATGACAGAAGACAGATGACTGAAAAGTTACAAGAAAAAAATATGAGATATTGAGACTTACTGAACATTACTTCGAGATCACCAATCAAGTGGTTGCTATGGGTCATGAGGCAAACTGAGTGAATATTGAACTAGCAATAAAAATAGAAGACATTGGTGTATTGAGAGAAGAAATTGAAAAAATGAGAAATGAATTAAAGATTTTACAGCAACATAATGAAGTGATAAAGGGATCTAAAGAAAGCACTAAGAGAATGGATGAATATCTGAACCATCAAAGAAGAATGAACAAAAATATCAGATTAGGGTATACCGAGCAAGAAGAATTGTCAAATCAAGCTGAACAAAGGAATGTATACTCAAGTCCGAAGCCAAATAAGCCCTCTTTCCATCACTATGGAAAACCAGGCCACACATTAAATGTTTGCAGGAGCACAGCAAAAGGTATTCCTAGAAACCCTCCTAAATTTAATGTTATTTGCTATAGTTGTAATAAGCATGAACACCAGGAACATGAGTGTATATCCAATTTGAAAAAAAACCATACATAGATAAATATTGTTAGAATTGCAACATGAATGATCATACAACACAAGCATGCAAGAAAAACACAAAGCAAATCTGGAAGCCTAAAGGACAAGAAATGGTAAATTAACTGAGAAGACAAGGCAATTCTTATGCATGGGATTATAACACTTGGAGTAGTTGTACAACATATGGTAAATATGGGCATATTGCAGTAAACTGTATGAGACAATGGACAGTTAGATCTAGGAATTGGTCAAACTTTGGAATGACATGTTCACACTGTCACAAAGTCGGGCACTTAAGAAGAGATTGTGCAGATTACATAAATACTTATGGGAATAGGAATATAATTTAATAAATCGTGAGGATTAGAAATCAAATGTGGAAAAGAGCATCAAATGATAATGTGGGACCAAGCACAACAGTTAGTGACACCTCATCCGATGGATAAGGTGGATCCACTGTCTCCACCTGAGCAATACAAGCAGGTATGGAACTATGTTTTGCAATGTTATATCTTACATTAGTTCCTATATTTGTTGTACATATGAAAAATTAGAATGAATGAAGATAAACTATGGAATTACAGTTTGATTACTTTGATCTAGCTAAGTCGGTTAATATGTACCAAGTTAGAACTGTCAATCAGTGAAAATGCAAAGAGACAACGGAGTTACTGTGGAAACCAAGTATATGGTATACTTACCGAGCTGAAGTATCATCAATGTTAACCGAGCATAATTTTTTCTCACTAAGCAATTGGTGAAGAGTATTTATTACACCACCCTAAGCCATTTTCTATAAATTTGATTGATGTGAGCTTATTTGTTCACAATGCGATCACAGGGCAGAATAGAGAAAAGAGAGCAAGGTTGCAGCAGAGTATTTTTGAGCATCCTTCAAAGATTTAAGCCCATTCTGAGCTCACAGAGGTTAGTCATTGCATATTCTACATTTACCATGTTATTCAAGTACATTTTATGGAAGTCCTAAATTGGAAATCATGGCATCTTCATCTCAAACCATGAAAGCAAAAGTGGATAAGGATGAAAAGATTGTTTTAGTGAATAACTCTATCTATACATAACTAAACTACAAGATCCTTCCACAAGTTGCAGCCCAACTAGATGATAAAGGTGCATTTTCATCTATCCTTCCTAGGTTTTTGGTAGTCCAATATGTAAATGCCTACATTCACTACAAAATAGGTGAAATCAGAGATTTTGAGCTTATGGATGCATACCAATCATTATGCACAGATGGGAAGTTGAAAGAAGATCATAAACATATGGAGGTTAAAGGGTTAACCAATGCCCTAAATTTCCCCAAGGTTTTTCACAATAAATGGATCTTCATTTTTCTAAGAAGAGTACACGATGGAAGGATCTGGCTAGATGAGCCCAAAAAGATAACTAGAGATGTTATTCACGCAGTCACAGGGTATCCTATATCAGACAAAACAAAATCACTAAGGTATCTACCGAGAACCGAGATCGAGAAACTAACATTATCCGAGTGGGATGGAAGAGGTTTGAAAATCAACTTCATCAGTGATCCTGAAATTAGGTTCGGTGCCTATGCCATTGGATATAAGATATTCCAGTCCAACAGACCGAACAACATACCATCCAGATCTATTGACATAGACTACAAGATTGTCAAGAAAGGACTATAATTTGATCTTTTTGAGTTTTTGCACAGGCAACTAGAAGAAAATATGAGAATCTCCAACTCAAAAAAAGACACCCGAGAAGGTTACAGATACAAATGAAGACAAGGGTGAAGATCACGATAAAAATACCAAGCATAGTGGTGCAACAACATAAGGTGATGCACCCAAAGGTACCATTGATGCAAAAGAAAAAGGTGAAGGTAACATAGAGACTCCTGAAAAAATAATAGACACTTCTATTACTGATACAAGGTCAGTTCTAGAGGCATCTCACCAAGTCATCACACCGAGTACCCAGCAAGCAAAGCCAAAAACTGATCAAAAGGCTTCGTTACAATTAGCTCTTTCTCCCTCATCGAGCACCATAGGAAAGAAAATGAAGAAGAAGAAAGGAAAAAAGGACGCGGTTACTCTAGACTAAATCATAGAAATTCTTGAATGGGATCCAAGGACACTTGATCTGGAAACATTGATGAAATATGGTAAACTCTGCACCCAAAAGGCAGCACAGGACAAGTTGAGACAAGAAGTAAAGAGTGCACAAGTACTAGAAAAATAAAAAGAGATTCTAATGCAAGTTGTACCAGGTATAAAAATGATGAATGAGCCCCCATACTCGAACAACTTGAACTTCTCATCGAGGAAATCAACCAACCTGGCATTGACGTTGAGCAAGAATTGGAAGAACGAGAAGAAAAGAAGATACAACATAAAGTTACTGATAAGATCAGCCAGGTAGTGGCAATGAATAAGGTAACTCTGTCTTAATTTATAAGTGGTCTAGAAACTATTATATTTGAAACCATTACAATCCTACAGTAGTTATGCACTCTAGATCACTTGACTACCAAGGTTGGTGAAAAGATACTAAAAATAGATCAAGATTTAAAGGATAGTGCAGCTATTCTATCAAACGAGCAACATGCATTGTAGATGCATTACAACAAGATACTTCAAAACTAACGGTTGAGACTAGACTTGAAGAAAGAAGAGGAGAAAATCAGAGCACAAGTAACCGAGCTCCGGGTAATGTTACTACCACATTTGGTAATGATGCAAAAACATGTGACGTTGGCAAAGAACTTGATTGCCACCCTGGAATTATCAGTGACAGAAAGTATATATGATATGCATGCTCAGGTAAATTTAGAGATCCTTACCCTGGAGCATTTAAAGGAGGAATAGGAGAAGTTACTGAGAACTATTAAGAATGCCCATCCTAATATTTTTGACAAATTGTAAGTTATATTCTTTTTGTCATTATTTTCAAAAAAGAGGGAAATATATGTATATAAGTATAGTAAAAGTGGGATACTATAATCAGGAGAATTTCATATAATATACATATACCGAGCATGAAAAGAGGTGGAGTCCCTATATATAGTATTTTGTACAGTAATAAGTTTTTGATACGAATGCCAAAGGGGGAGAATGTCACTCCAATTATGCATTGAAGTTTTCATTAGTAGTCATACACTGAGAATAGATAGTTAGTAACAAAGTCACAAATAGGACAGTCAGGTTAATCACCGAAGTACAGAGTTAACCAAGAGCACTGATCATGCACAGAGTTAACCGAGTGCAGTGATTACCAAACAAACAAACTATACCGAACAAACAGACAACGCTAAGTTTCACAGCATAACCAAACACCGGTATAACTAAGATACGCAAACTACACCGAGCACCGAAAGACAACACTAACCAAGTGGACCAGAGGCCACCTAAAAGTTTGTTATGGAACATCATTCTATGTAACAACTTTTTTTTTACCTAGATAATGGTTTACACGATCAAGGAGAACATTAATTATGGATTTACAACATTAATTATGGATTTACAACATTAATTATTTATGTCTCTTATGCTTATTTGATCAAGGTAAATTATGTATATCGTTGATCTTAGGGTAGGGATGTAATTGTAAAGCCCTAATTAGGTCATAGAGGTTTGATATATATAAATGTATAGATGTTATTTTCTAATGTATGTTGATCAAACAGTGCTCAAGTAGCCACCATACTACAGACATCAAAGATCAGACAAGGATTTTAAGGATAGAGACTACACAACTGTAATCAGTTATGAGAACAAAGGCAAGGCTACCGAGCAGAACAGAGTAGAAGGTATTATCATTCACATTGAGGTAATATGTTTTGCATGTACTTAATGGATATGTATCAGAAATACTAAGATTATATATAGTTCAGATCAAATTTTTGTTACTCTCTAACAATTGTAATAGACCCCTAAATCTCTTAACAGAGTAGACTTAACCGTATTTTTGTAAATCTCTGAACCGGGTGAACACATAGATTATGTTGCTAAATCATCACACGAGGTAGATCTAATCGATCTCATTGTTACTCCTAATAGGGTAAGATCATCAGAAGTGATCATTCTTTGTAAGCTTTAACAAGCTACTTTATTTTTGCAATAGTTAAGTTTTGTGGGTCTGATCCCCACCGTAGTTTTTACCTTGTAACAGGGGTTTTCTGTGATATCAAAATACTAGTGTCATGAGTACTTAATTTCATATATGTGTATTGTTTACTTTACATGCATTTAGATTTCAGCAGTGATACTATATGTTTCGTATATGCAATCTACTTAGTCGGTTATTGACGAATAATAGGTTACAAAGAATTGATTAAAAGTTTTTAAGGTAACTGATTCACCCCTCCTCTCTCAGTACACACCTCTCGATTATCCCAACAATAAGGATTGATATCTTTGTAATGATTAATTCTATTTTTAATTCCCTTTACTCTCTCTAAATGAAAATTTCATTTTTTAGCTCATTATGAATTGTGTCTCTATTCCTTGCTTTTGTAACATGTATTTTGCATACACTGGATCTTGGTGATTAAATTCTAACAATAAATACATATTTAGTGTGGTGCATCTAGGAAATGTGGTGGCCATACCAAAAAATTAATTTGGATCCACTTGCACTATTGTATGTAATATTGATTAGTGTGTTCTTATTTAAGCAGCCTAACAAGGGGGGTAACCCTTACATAAATAAGACCCAAAGGCAAAATTTCAGGCCATATACAATGCATAGTCAACACGACAAATGCTAACTCTAAAGATATAATGCAAAGCAAAACTTCCAGGCCCTTAAAAGGAAGAGCCAAAATCACACTGCAAGAGAAGATGAACTTGAGTTCGAAGAGAAGTTCTTCCTACACTGACGGACAAAAAAAAGGCCACCACATCCGCATGGGAAGTGCGGCGTGAATACATGTGTTACAATTGACATTGTTCATTGAAAAGTGATCTTGCATAAAGGGGATCATCTCCTCATACTGTCTTGCGGATCAATGTGATTTGTATTATTATTCTGAACAGTACATTACGTCTTGGGCTTTACGGGAGGTTTTTCTTTCCTTCGTTCTTTTCCTCTAGTGCCCGAGCTAAATGGAGGTGTAAATTAAATGATTTTAATAAAATATTTAGGCTTCAACCGATTTCTTAGCAAAAAAAATTATCTTAAGAAAAAATTTCTAAAAACAATTTTTTTGAATTCTGGACTGTTGTCTAATAATGCCATTATAATAATTCATTAATGATTCTTATTATATATTAAATTTTTCAACATGCATGAAAATGATTGAAATAACTTCTCTTTATTAAAAATATTTCTCATCCTTTTGTATCAAAAGTGATCGTTCATTTGGATTTATCTTTAAACTTTTATTTTTACCTTTTAATTCACAATCACACTACTTTATGTATGTGTGTGTTGTAGAGAAACAAATTATATTAGTTCTCTATATTTGACGAGTGTGTGTTCCTAAATGGTAGAGAAAATAGTGTATTTATCGTGCATTTTAATCTTTAGAGAAGCTAAAACATTAAAAAAAAAATTAAATTAAATAAGAATTAACTTTATATGAGTAAATATATAACATAACTAATAAAAATTTGTATTAGATAAATGCATTTGGTTAAAATACAAAAAAAAAAAAATTTGAATTGTGGCCGAATGAACTATGTTAAGCTCAAAACCTTCTTTTTCCCAAATCCACGTTGGAGTATTACATTAGTTTAGGTTTAGATTTAAGTTAGTAGTTTAGGTGAATAAAATAACTGGTTAGTTGCTAATTGGGAAGTAGGTAGTTTTCTAGTTAAAATAAGACTTTATAAGCTAATATATAGAAATATAATTATCATCTAATCAAATTCAATTGAATATCAACTCTGATTTTTCTCTTCTAAGCTTACAGTTGGTATCAGAACCGCTCACGAATGGGAGAATAGTAGACAGTTTTGAAACTATTTTTTCCTCAAAAGGTAAACAATATGGCATGGCTATCAATCTATTGGGGATGAAAGGGCCTGTTCTTTTTAAATAGCTCATACATATGGTAATGGAAATAGAACCTGTACTACATGATGATCTGAGCCGAGATGAAGTTTGAGATGTTCCGGTCAATTTTCTCATTGAAATGCATTGAAGGAAGCAACTGCGATATATTTTCTTGGGTCGTGTTACCTCATATATTTGTTGCGGGGTTTTCTTACATCTATGATTGTGACAATCTTGCGACGAGCATTCTTAGGGCCCGTTTGGGGCATGGCATTAACTTATCCAGAATAGGCTTATTCCAGAATAAGGACCTATTCTCGGATTAATTAATCCTGAAAATGGAAGCTGGAATAAGCTATTTTGTGTTTGGATCCCATATTATAGAATTGGAATAAGGATTATTTTTCATTTTTTTAATTAATTTGAACAATTTGTATTTTTAACTTGTGTACACACATACACATATACACACACATGTGTGTATATATACACATATATACACACATATATACAAACATGTGTGTGTATATACACATGTGTGTGTATACACACATATGTATATACACACATGTGTATATACATATGTATGTGTATACACACATGTGTGTATATATACACACATATATATATACACATGTCTGTATCTACATGTGTGTATATACACATATGTATATATACACACATGTGTGTATATATAGACACATGTGTGTATATATACACACGTGTGTGTATATACACACGTGTGTGTATATACACACATGTGTGTATATACACATACCCACATTAAAAAAAAAGATTAAAAAAAAAATTTAATAAAAATAAATAAATTTGAATCCATAAATAGCCTATTCTCTAATAAGAAATGAATTCCAGCTTTTTTTTAGAATTAACTAATGCAAGCATTGGCCCAAAAAGGGGGATTAATTTCTAATTTGGGAATTCAAAAAATGCACACAAATAGATAATTAAATTATTCTAGCATTAACTAATGCTTATTCCAGGTTAATTCCTGGCACCAAACGGGATGGCGTTAACCCATCTTGTTCCAACGATCAACTTGAGGAGTGTTGTTTGCGTCCATCCAAGCAAGCCTATCATGTTCTCTTTGTCTCATATATTTGCACTCATGAAATCACTGGAGCATATATTGTGCTGAAATTTCACCGCAGATACTTTCGGAGTACAAGTTGGAAACTCAACTCCCTTCTCGATTGTGGAAGTGTTTCTAGTGAAGATAATTAATAATCATTGACACCCTATCTCATATCTGCGGACTTCGTTGATTGTAATTAAGCTTAGATTTGTACTTTGGATTCTAAACATAGTTGGAGTTTTCCATATTGCACTATTCTATTGAATGGAATGAATTTCCATGTGCATGTAGGCAATCGATATAGAAATTTGTTGGTGATATGAGAGGTTTCAGGAAAAGTTTAAAATTCTTAATTAGTACATTATCAATCACCATTGGTGCTTTGGTTTATGCAGTGAAGTGATAAAGGAATAATGGTGTGCCTTACTTTCTAGAAGTATGAGGTACAATTTTCTTTGGGTCTACCATTAGTCAAAATAGATACTGTCTTATTTTACTCATGACTCCATATATGTCAAACGTTGCTATGATTTTAGGGATATTTTTGGTACACATGATAGGGTATTCAAATAATCACATGTTTCATCAAATAGATAAACTCTAAAAAGGTCTACAGGAGGCTGGATGCAACACAGGAAGGAGGTTTGCTATCATCCTGAGCTAGCTTCTCGCTCAAGGATGATTCATTGCATGAGAAGTAACCTATTTGTGCCCCTAAAAAGTCGAGCCTTAGAAAATTCATCCTCGAAAAAAAAAGAGGAGATATAACATATTTGTGCTCTTGAAGAGTAGAGGGGGCTTGGCATCATGATTGTCCCTTCAAGGAGCAAAGCGGGGGGGAGAGGGGGCAAGATTTGAATATGATTTGTCAAGCACTTGAGGAGACGTTATATACACTCAAAAGAGATGTGTACTTTTAGAGGAAAGGGGTCTCACGTGGAGGCATGTCGGTAGTGATTTGTGTAGTAGAGCCAGAGAGATTGTTTCCACAATACTTGAGGAGGGGTTTGAAACACTCGGAGGAGATGTGGACTTTCAGAGGAAAGGTGTCTCATGCGTAGCACCGGAGGAGGCAATAGACACTATTAGACAAGATGTGGAATTTCATAGGAAATTTATCTCATTGTGAATGGAAGGTGGGAACAATAATAATGTACAAAAGGTTTTAGGTTCTACGGTTAGAAGATCCACTGATGCAATCAGTTTGGTGTTTCTTGAGCGAGCAAGGAGGATTGTTGAAGATGCTTCATTAAAATCTCTAGAAGGGTTGGTTTCAAACCCCTTGCAGTGTTTCACTCTTATTCGTATTAATGTAATAAGGGGGGAGGGGGATAATGTGGGAGTATTACATTAGTTTATGTTTAGATTTAAGTTAGTGGTTTAGGTGAATACAATAAAAGGTTAGTTGGTAGTTCGGAAGTTACATTCCCATAGGTAGTTTTCTAGTTAAAATAAATCTTTATAAGCCAATATATAGAAATATAATTGTAATATAATTCAATTAAATTGAATATCGACTCTGATTTTTCTCTTCTGTGCTAACAATTCTTACACCAAGAAACTGTTCTTAATGATCATGTATCACATTTTCTAGACTATAGGAATTAGCTAGTCACCCTACAAATTGTACTATGATTGGAATTTTTTTTAACATGAGTGGTGGCACTGATGCAAAAGGCAAGGGGAGACTAACAATGTGACCTCATCCCTACCATGTGAAGCTCTCAACAATAAAAATAGACCAGTAGCTTGATCATGTACCATTTATACTTTCACGTTGATATTTTAAGTTGTTTTACAAAATCTTGAATTTTATAAAGATAATGACATATTATCATTGCATTCTATTAAATCACCTTTTTATTTAAATAATTTCTAATGTAAAGATTTTAATATGGCTTCTTTCATTTAATTTGACACGTGATTATCCTTAAATGAGGTTTTAATATTTTTTTGTGGCAAAATTGTGCAAAATTCAACCTATTATAACAAGCCTAAAAATTATAGCATGTTGACAATCTAAACTAATTTTTGTTGCATTTTCAGTTTAAACTGAAGAGAGGTCAAGACGTATAGATTAAGGAATTTTTTTGAATTATTGACTTAATAAAAATAAATTCTAGAAAGCCACAAATATTAATTTTATTTTATTTAAATATGAAATTAAATATGTATAATCATCTTTACTTAAATAATATTTAATTTATTCTTGTTAATTATATATTTTTCATTTATTAAAGATAATATATTTTAAAAACTAAAAGATTATTAAATAATTGATAAACATATATTTTTAGTCTTGTTTATCAAAATTTTATATTCAATGATTTAAAAAAAATATAAATATTTATCGTCTAAAACTTATTTTACAACTATTAGTAATTTTATAGTTCTCGGTATTGTTATAAATACTAATTTGAACAAATATTATCTATGATATAAAGTTAATTTGTTTAATAGTTAAATATAACATCCATAACTATATCTTGTCTTTCCCGACACTAGTTGGGTCAAACTCAACTTCGATGAGTCTTCAGTTGGGAACCTTGGTTGGGTGGGTGGGGGTAGTCTCATTAGAGACAAACATGGTAAAATTATCCTATCCTATTTAGTGAATTTGGGTTTGTGAATGGCCCACATGACTGAGGTGGCAGTTGTCTTTCACAATATTGAATTGGTAGTCAATCAAGGCTATAAAAAAGTCATCATTGAGGGTGATGCCCTCAATGTTATAAATACGCTCAATAGGACACACATCCAAAGTTGGGAAACTAAATATATAATCATGAGATGTATTGGTGTCATGACCAACTTGGATGATATCATCTACCAGCATACCTTCCGTGAGGGCAATGGTATCGCAGATAGATTGACTACAGTTGGATATGACCACATCTGGTAAAGGACACATTTTCCCAAATTGCAATTAATGATGAAGATTTATCATTATTTTGGGTAGATTTTTAGATCTTTTGAGATTTATTCCCTTCTAATTATTCTTGCTATGGTTATTGGTCCTCACCCTACGACCATCTTTGTGAGTTCTCTTTCCAAAGACACTGTGCAAAGCAATTTGAACCCAATTGAACCAGATAAGTGTGATGGATACAAGAACAACACCACACTTTGGCTCATCCTACATGTAGGACATTTGGATAGCTACATTGAAGATATGACTAGTTTCAAACCTAATCTTATTTGAAAATTTTGTGAAGGCCAGGCATAATTAAAGGATAAAGATTGGTGGGTTTCCTTTGAGGCGTGTGAGAAGACTATAGCGGTCATGATTGGTCTATTCACTGAGGGAAAAGCTATCCCTACAAATATAAATGGTCATCATAAGAAAGATCTTAAGCTTTTCCTTTGTCCTGGGGAAGCTGTTGCGAGACTCCAAAATAGATTCAATTAGGAAATGTTGCCTAGAAAACTTGCAATTAGCCCCAAAATTGTTCAACCAATTCTACCCTCCCCCTTCTAGTTATACTAGGGTAACCCTCTATGAAATAATAAAATGAAGGCCCTAGGCATTAAAACTATTGATATGTCTAAAGATTCCGCGTCGTCATGGTCTACCAAATAATCTTGGTCCCTTGAGAAATCTACCACCAAAATTACTCCTCCTACTCCTAAACCCCCTTCCCCTACTAAGAATAAAAGGTACCCAAATGACCCTTAGGTCCCCCTACATGTTTATTCATGCCACTCTTATCTAGCAACATTTGTGAGGAGGATATACTTGAGTATCCCCTCATTGTGAGAAAACTGGACAAGCTTTGTATTCTACATAACCAAAAAATGCCATCATCAAATAGTTAATTGTCCAACTAGACACTACAAGAAATAAAATTAACCTGTTGGACGCTATTGTTGAGGCCGAAGCCAAAGGTAGCATAAACCACCATTAAAATAATATAAAAATCAGATTATTGAAGGTTTTTAGGATGATCTAAAATATTTTGGTGGTTTTAGAGTGATACAATGGTGTTTTGATCAGATTTGAGGTAGCCCTAGGTGGATTTTTACTATTTTTCAAGTAAACAAAGAAGGTGTGAGTGGTTGGTTTTGAAAAAATGTTAATGGGACTAGAAATATAAAGGTTTGGGAAGCATGAATAGGCCTAATAGAAGATTTTTGAGCTATTGGTAGAGTTTGGAAATGTGTGGCTATAATATTTCCAATAAACCCTCTTGGTTCAAGCCCAAAATAGGCCTGGAGTGAGGGCTTGGTCGTTAGAAAACTTTTTGGTCATATCTCCTCATAAAAATGATGGATTATTTGCTTTTATAGCCTTTCTAGATTATTGGAGTTGAGTTTTTGAGTTAGGAGGCTGATTCATTGGTACTTGCTTTGTAAAACGGGCCTAATTTGCCCTTAGAAAACTGAAATTGGTAATTTTAGGTTAAACTATTCTAAAAAACACTCAACTAAATTTTTGATATGTTGTACAAAATCTAAAGGGGTGTCCTAAAATGTCATCATTTTGGTTGGGTTCCATCTATACAATGAATTATGTTCAGAAAACCAGTTATGGAGAGCTACTAGGAGATAACCCTAATTTGTGAAGGAATTATATTGTGACTACACCAAGGGTCCATGGTTGTGCCTTAGTTGGATATTTGTGAATGTTATAAGCCCCAAATAAGTCCTGGTTGTTGGGTGGACAAGTTTTGAAGTCATTCCAAGAATTTGTATTCATTTTTACCATAACTAATGAACACAAGGTGTATGGGCAAGTTTAGATAAAGATTCCCTTGTTTGGATTTTTGAGGCATTGAATTTTGAATTTGTTTTTTTTGTGTCTAAGACCCTTCCCATCCTCTGCATTAGGCCCTTCTCTGCCTAATTTAATAAAAACTAAATATGTTTTTAAAACATATAAAAAAATTAATTGAGAGAAAATTTTTATTTAAAAAAATATTTGGAATTATATAAAAACTTAATTGTTCACATCATTTTCATGTACTTAATTATTTAGTTGAAATAAGAGAAAATTTTGAAAAAATAATTTAGCATCTAATTTCAATGTCTTATTGCAATCAAAAGGTGGGGCACGCTATTATAAGATCACCTATAAAAATAAAGATCTAAATGTTTAAAGTGGGACACATTATTAAGAGATCACTTATACAAATATAGATCTAAATGCCAATTTTTATTTGAAATACATTTTAACAAAATAAATTGTGCTTAATTTTATGTTTTAAACTACAATTAACTTAATGTAAATATTCAAAGAAACTAAAAGATAACTAAAAAATAAAAACTATAGAAGATTATATTGACTAAAAGATGACTAAAAATGAAATGAAATAACACATGATTGTTTGAATTAGCTCAACAAGACTCCGTTATTTAAAATGAAATTGTGTGAGTATTGTAACTACATTTTTAGATGACAAAAATATAAATTGTAGAATATTTTATGTGCAGACACACACATGCGCGCGCGCGTGCGCATGCATACATACATACATGCACTCATGAAGAGTATTTTTTAATATCTTCAAAACTAGAAAAAAAATATAAATAAGAGATAAAAGAAGGTGAGTAAAAAGAATAAAAACCCTAGAGAATTATACATACATGAAGAGCATTCTTGGATATTTTCACAACTAATCAAATAAGAACAAAAGATAAAGAAGACGACTAAAAATGATTAAAATCTTAAAAAGTGATATATAATAAACACTATTCTTAAATATTAATGATATCATATTTCCACAATCCATAAATATTTTAGTTCTAGATTTCTATAATCCACAATAAATGAAGAGTATTCTTGAACATATTTACAACTACTCAAATTAAGATGAGAGATAAAGAAGATGACTAAAAAGGAAAAAATTCTAGAAAGTAATATATACATGAGTAGTATTCTTGAATATCTTCACAACTATTTAAATGAGGATGAGAGATAAATAAAATGATTAAAAAGGTTAAGACTTTGTTAAGACTTTAGAGGGTACTGTATATATGAACAGTATTAATGAATATCTTTATATTCAAATATTGAAAAAATAGGAAAAAGGATAAAAGAAGATCACTTACAAGAATAAAATCCCTGAAGACGTGATATATACGTAAACAGTGTTCTTGAGCATCTTCACTACTACTCAAAAAGATGAGACATGAAAAAGATGAGTAAATCTTTCGTTTATGGGGAAAGCATCCCAATCCATTGTAGACGTTTGTTGTACATCACCTTGGGAATTAGTGGCTACTTTATTGACTTAGAGCTGAGGTAAAGGAATGTGTCGATTAAGTCAGTCAACTAGTGGTCCATTTAAAGGGTCACATCTTTTAACGAGCATCTCTCCAACAACAGTAAACACCATGCTCCCAAAGCTGATTATGATTGGGAATGGGACCTACTGGTTTGGTGAGCAGTCATCCGTGTACCGTAATGTTTCTCCGTAGCCTTCCTTGCTTTCTAAATCTACTTAAGGAAAGAATAAGATTATAATCTCAGTTTACTGCCTATGTAAGTAAATTATGCCAGAGATAATTGAGGTGATGATTATGCTTTGACCTTCACCATAATGTGTTGTTTCAAACAGTGGATTTGTATTGTGTAAATGATGCAAGCATTGTAATTAAGCTATGGTTAATTGAATTTCATTGATTTTTGCTCTATTTTCTTCTCTATTTTTCTACAAAGCTTTGTTTGTATATTTCAGCTAGATCCTACTATATCCTACTATGCCACTACATCTACAATATTTTAGAAATATTAAGAATAGTTATAATCGTACATCATTACCTTGACTATATCAGCAATACTTAGTTGTACATTATATCATATAAAATTTATATCTAATCAAATATCCAAATCTCATTTAGCCTCTTTCTTAATTGATCTTTGAAATCTGCAATTGAAATTGGCCACTGTGGTTTCAATCCTCTCTTTCGTTTAAACCGTGGTTATTATTCTATTTAACAGAATCAGGGCTTATTTTGGACGGTCTTCTATACTCAAAGGGTGTTTCAGAATTCTGGTAAGAGGATGACTTGCCATGTTGGTGACCTAAGGTTTGCTTAATCTATTTAACGCTACTACAGGAATTTGAATTTCAGGCGTGTGACCTGGCCTACGTTTCATGTGATTATCGATGCAGGAGAGGCAATTAAATTCACTGTTGCAGAATTTATATCTGGGAATTCATGGTTGCCTTCCACTGGTGTCGCATTCCAGTCTGGTCTACTTCGTTGAGAAATATCTAACTTCTCTGTGTTGTTCCTTCTACTTTGTATTGCCTAGCTCTGCTGACAAAAAAAAGACCCAAAAATATATATATATATATGTTATTGCATGTTGTTTGTAGTCTATAGTCTGTGGATATGATATTGTGCATCCTTATAATAGAGCATAGAATCTGATTACAATTATATCTAGAAGTAATAAATAATATTTATATGGATTGTGGAAATCTTATCATTCAACTTTATTGCATTTCTAAATTAAAAGTCGTAATTTAATATATAATTCTAAATTATTAATGTAGAATTTTATATAATTCATATATTAAATTTTAATTTGTTTGTCCCTTCTAAATGTAAATCATTGCAATTTGTGATTTATTTTTTAAATAAATTACCTTAAGAAATGGTATCTTAAAAGTAATTTTTAGAATTCTTGATTTGTATCTCATCATTCTATTATAATGATTCATCAATGATTGTAATTGTTTATCAATTTTTTAAAACATGCATGAGAATTAAACAATCCTTTTTATAAGTTAAAAGTTTCATCTATTAAAATTTTTAATTATTTAATTTATGATTTCTATATTATTTGTATTTTAAAGTTTAATTCATCTGTCCTTTCTAAATGTCAATCATTAAAACTTGTCTTTTCTAGTTATGCTATTATAATAGTTCATTAATAATTCTAATAATATATTAACTTTTTCAACATGCATGAAAATGATTAAAATAGCTCCTCTTTATTAATTTTGTTCTCATCCTTTTGTATCAAAAGTGATGATGGCTCATTTACATTTATCTTTTAACTTTTATTTCACAATCAACTTTTTTCAACATGCATGAAAATGATTAAATTAATTCTTTTATAATAATTTTATTATCCTCTTTTAGTATCACGAGTGATGACTCATTTGAATTTATCTTTTACCTTTTATATCAATATCACACTACTTTGTTTATGTTATAGAGAAAAAATTATATTAGATCTTTATATTTGATGAGTACATATATCTTAATGGTAGAAAAAATAATGTATTTATCGTGCATTTTAATCTTTAGGGAAGCAAGGACGTAAGACACTTTTAAAAATAAAAATAACTATATATAAGTACATATATAATATAAATAATAAAAATTTGTATTAGATAAATGAATTTGGTTGAAATACAAAAAAAAAAATTGAATTCAATATTTTGAAAATTAAAGAAATAATAAATATATTAATTGAAAATTCAAATGGATGAAAAAAAGTTATTAGTTTAGAATGTAGAACTGTTCGTAAAGATAAGATGAACATTTTGGGTTCATTGTCTTTCACATTTGGTAATTTTTATGACTTTAGACTTAATTCAATAAGTCTCAATCTAAACTATCTCACAAGCCTTATATGGATAAACAAATCTAATCTAAGCAAAATTTTAAATGTTGCATTCAATTTCCTTGATAAATAATTGAGAACACAATAAAATTTTGAAGACACCCTGAATGCATACATACTATGAACTCTCTTGTAAATGATCCTGATGTTGGAGCAAGGCCTTGTACAAATTACAAAAAATGAAATATTTATAACATTGTAAAATAAATAATCAAATATTATTTAAAGAAAGATATTTAATAAAGTGGAAATTTTACACTCAAAAAATAAATGAGGGGTCAATAGCTTTTTGTTCTCATGATTTTAAGGCACACAATTTTATCTTACCATTTGAGTGTATTTGAATGAGCTTGAGTCTATATAAGCAAGCACATGTTTAGTAGTAAAAGTTGGTTGGATGAGATTACAATCTAATTAGATTGTCATTTATTCAACTACATTGTCATCTTTTGTTGCATTTAACTTATCAACATTTTCAAAGAAATAGAGTTCATTCATAGAACTTTTCAAATATTCTTGAAAGAAATATTTTTAAACTTGTGCAATAGAAGTAGTGCACATAAAAATTTTAAAATATCGAATAATAGAAGTAAAGACAATACACAATAGTTTTAGCTGGAAATATTCTTATAAGTAAAAATAATAGCATATTAAAAAATTTATTATAGAAACTTAATCAACCTCCAATACAATAATGATTCTCTCTTATTTCATCCTTAAGCTTGTGTAGATATAAACATTCAAATAAAGTTTACAATTGTTTCCTTTAGAGGCAGAAAGGAGTTTCACTAGAGAGAAGGTTCCTTGTAGTTGGGAGCTCACTACTAATTGAAGCTGGCTGGTTTTGGATTATTTCTTTGAATCATTCTTGAAGGTTTCATGAGCCTTTGTAAATCCCCTCTTCCTTCTCCCATTTCTGGCTTGGGAGGTTATCTCTTTTTTAGTTGGCTCTTCTATGGTTCTCTTGAGATTGATTGTGATGGTCAGGGTGCCTTTAAAAACCCCTTTGAGGTTTGGGGAGCCTTTAAAAATCCTATTTTGGTTGTGGGAGCCTTTCAAAACCCCAAAATTTTAGCTGGTGTTTTGATAATCAATTTTGTGAGGCTGGTTATGATGATGGTTTTGGGAGCCATGTTAAAACCCAATGTGCGGCAGTTTGTGATGATGACTTTGGTAGCCATGTTAAAACCCAACGTTAAGGTTGGGGAGCCTTAAAAAATCCTATGGATATCCTTGTTTGGGAAACAATTTATTTGATGTGAGGCATTGGCCTAGGTGTTCTGATCTTTAGGGTAGCTAGAGCTTTCTATGAGATTTTCTTTTCATATATTGTCTGGTTGCTAGTTTTGAGTTGTTGTTTTGTAATGCTTTGTCTTTTGCAACTATTTATCTAAGTAGGGTTCCAGATCCCCCTCAAAATATGATTGTAAAGGGTTTTGGGCCCCCTTAAAACCCTATTTTTACCCTAATAAAACAATAAATGGTATATGTGAATAATTCAAAAAAAATGTCAATGTATAAAATGACAAAAATAATACCTAAATTTTATGTAAATACTTCAAAAAAATTGTGAATATATAAAATGGACAAAATAACACCTAAATTTTCCCAAAAAATTATGCTAAACCAACTAGTGAGGATGATACGATCAAAATCAATAGAAATAAAAAATATGCAACGCTTATCTGATTGATGGTGGTTGAATGAACAATGTTAAGCTTGAAATATTTTTCTTTCCAAATCCTTGGACCGGGAAACTAATCTTTTTGATCATGTGTGACTTTTTCTAGACTATATGAACTTGGTAGCCAGCCTACAATTTGCAGTGTGATTAGAATTTTTTTTAACATAAATGGTGGCACTGAAGCAAGGCTAGGGGAGAATAACATTGTAATCTCATGTCTACCATGTGAAGCTCTCAACAATCAAGATAGACAACTAGCTTGATCATGTAGCATTTATGCTTTCACATTGATATTTTATGTTTTTTTACAAATTCTTGAATTTGATAAAGATAATGAGATAATATCATTTCATTCTATTAAATCACCTTTTTAGTTAAATCAATGCTAGTTCAAAGATTGTAATATGAATTCTTTCATTTAATTTGACATGTGATTATCCTTAAATGAGGTTTTAATGTTTTTTTTGTGGCAAAATTGAGCAAAATTCATATCCCCTATTTTAATAGGCCTATTAATTATAGCATGCACACAATCTATACTCATTTTTATCTCATTTCTAGTTTAGATTGAAGAGAGGTCAAGACATATAGATTAAGATTTTTTTTGAAATTATGGACTTAATAAGAATTAATTTTAGCAAGCCACAAATATTAGTTTTCAATAATTTAAATATGTTTAATCATATTTACTTAAATGATATTTAGTTTGTTCTTTTTTTTTTAAGGAAAAAGTGGACAAGCCACTAAATATATATATTAAATAATAAAAGTTGGTTCAAGAGCTCATCCGGGAAAGAACCAGCAAGAAAACCCAGAATCCTTGCTCAGATACAATACATTATTTATATTCAAGAACAAAATCACCACCCTTCTACATTAATCATTCTTTCCAGTCATAAAACTGTCTGGCCGGTTCAGGTCATCGGTACTGTCGATCGGGTAACCCTGCTAGCCAGGATCACTTGTTAGTTATCTCGGTCGGTCCATCGGTGTTGGTTCTTTGTAGCATGTGCAACAATGTTGTTGTCGTCGGTGTCGGTTCTGGCCATTATCGGTGTCAGTTCTGGTCGGTGTCGGTGTCGCTTCTGGTTAGTGTCGGTTATGGTTCTGGTCAGTGTCGGTGTCAGTTCTGATCATCGTTGGGCACCACTGACACCGATAACCCAAACCATAGACATCCCAAAGTGAAATTTAATATCTTCTCAAGCCCATTATAACAAAAAATTTAACACTCTACAAAATCAGGCACGGTCGAGGGACGAACTATATCAACGACTATACATATTTGCAAAAAGTTCTTCACCAGCAGTTACTTGCTTTACTCTTGCATTACATCATCATCCGTAGAGTGATGTGATTGGTGCGGCCACTCCACAATCGACACCATTACTCCTTCCTCTGTTGCAGCCATATCCCAACCATAATCTGCCATATTCTTCTACTCGTGTGGTGTCGTATATCGTGGTCCCCAACCCGAAGAACATCCAATTGGTTCTAGTTCTGGGGATTTGGTAACCCTCCCGCTTCCATGTGCTTCCTGATTTTTTCCTTCCCGACCCAAATTGGTTGCAGCACCCAACGCCCATTTGGATGCTGCACCTGACACCCAATCCAAACGGTGGGAAGTTTTTAAACTGGGTCTTTCCTATAGGGCCCAAATATCTTTTCACTGCAGATTGAAGCTTGGGGTTTCTTCATGCCATACATGAGGTCTCTGGGGATTGATGTGCCTTGGCATCCCTGATAAATTTGGTAAACCCAGAAGGTCTGTTAGCGCGAAAACCATAGCCATTATTTTCCCCTCCAACAGTGGGCCAAGGACATGCCCTTTCTCTTGGAGTGCATTTCTCATGATCTGTGCATTCTACATTTCTATTGCCCTCTTGGCTCCATTAAACACCACTAAGAATTTGTGGTTGTGCAGAATTTGATGTGTGGTAAACAAACCCCCAATCAATGCGTGGCCATTCCAAAGGTCATAATTTTGCATAGCATGATTTAGTTTGTTGGCAACCCAAAACTACTTATGAACCACTTTGAATGCCAAAATTTCTAATAAACGAGGGGACTGGAGAAGGTCCATTACATCCAACAAAAATATAAACACTAGCTGTGAAGGAAACAAAAATTGTTTAGTTTGTGGCTCGAAGTTGTCATGACCCATTACCTATTTGTTTGTGTGTCGAATGGCATCGGAGTGCACCAGAAACATTTCATCCATCTCTTTATCATTGATGCGCACTGGGAGCGCGTCTTCATTTATGTTGGGCGACAGCCAAATTCTATAATTTTTTGGAAAAAGTTTGGAATGATGGGTAGCACAAGACCGGCAAGTAACACATACCTCTTCTATACAATCCATACTCTAATGCTTGTGTTACACATTGTGTCATGAAGCATTTAAATAAGATATGTGTAGTGCTTTGATGGCTTCATCAAGGCACATAGAGGAGTGTCTTTATTGCAATTAACTCTGATTTCACACTATTTGCACTCCAGATTTCCCTTTTTGAAGGCGGACACGCGCAATGGATATGGTAACAATAAGTTCTCATATCCACTTTTTTGAAATGCCTAGCTTTGCATCATAATTGCATTAATTAGTTGTACTTCCTTTTTCACCTCGAGGTCAACCCATCACCTATTAAAGATCGCTGTTCATTCTGGAATTTAATTCCCACATGGAGGATTAATTATTTTACATCACCTGCGTACCTTTGCTCACCCTAATTACCACATACCCTCACGTGTGTGTGTTGATGACATCTTCTATATGCTTGAAACTGATCTTGTCAGTAGCGTACTTTGCAGCTATGTTAATGTTCATTTTATGCATCATTATGTGCAATGCTCGATTGATATAATTCCACTAATCTATTTAATTCACACATATCTCCTGGGATTACACTTGGCATTATAAGTGTAGTATCCACACCCTCGCAGCCAAAGTTGGCTAGATAGTCTGCAACCCAATTTCCTTCCCGTAATGTATGGGAGAGGAATGTTTTTGAGAAGGTGTCCAATAATCGCCAAATTTTCTTCAGGATGTATTCTAGTTGCCAGTTGTGTGCAGATCTTTTGATGCAGGCATTAATTATAACCATGGAGTCACCTTCAACATGTATGTCGGTGATTCCACATTTTTTTGCCAGTATTAGTCCTGCAAGCATTGCTTGTGATTCTGCTATATTATTTGATCCTACTGGCAATGGGGAGGAATTATTAATTATATATATTTTATTTATTAAAGATAATTTATTTTCAAAAACAAAAGATTATTAAATAATTGATAAAGATATATTTTTAGTCTCCTTCAGGATGAAGACATCCTTTCTGCTATAAACCTTATTAGACTCGTCAATAAGAACAACCCTACTTACCGATCCCACATTGATAGATGGAATCAGAACATCATTTCTTGGAAAAATTTGCTTTAGACCATTGGTAAAAAGAATGCTAAAGACTTCAGATTTATTGAGAAAAAGCTCTCTAATGATCTTCTCTTGGCTGAAGAGAAGATCCAATCCAACCCCACTAATGGAAATCTTGTTCTTCAAGTTAAAAAAGCTAAGGACTCCCTTAGAAGACACCAGCATATCAAATCCAAAGGTGTCATCATTAGATCTCAAACCCATTGGCTTCAGCATGGTGATAGATGCTCCAAGTTTTTCTTTAATCTTCTTAAGCAGAAATAGCTTAATGAGTCCATTGATAGATTGAATGTTAATAACATAGAGATTATGAACCTTGATGATATTAAGTCAGCCTTTTCCATGTTCTATCAAAAACTCTTTGCCCCTGAAGACACTATTGAGGCTAAGAATCTTAGAGACAAATGTAGAACTCTTATCCCTAGCAGAATTACTAACTATGACTCAGATCTTCTCAGCAAACATATATCTTTAGATGAGATTCAAAAAGCCATCAATATTTTAAAAGATGACAAGGCCCTTGGACCCGATGGTCTTCCTATAGAATTTTATAAAGCTAATATCAGCTGCATTTGCATTGACCTGCAAGATATTTACTCTTAAGCCTTTAATAGAGGATCCTTAGGTGACTCTATTAACACCTAGGGATCTTTAAGTTGATTTCTAAGGATGGTGATAAGTGTATGTGTTAATTTTGGCCTTGTTAATCAACCACACACTTCAACATAGTCCTTCTTCACCAGGTACATACAAGACTGAATATGAGATTATTCATCTTATCTGCCTACGTGATTCGACCTGTTTCCTTCTATCTAGACGGGGTTTTTGAAATTGCTCTCAGAACGAGAGTCTCACAACCATGGACCAATCTAAGAATGAAGGATTTATCATGATGAATGCAATACAATGCAAGATTATGCTAAGAAATGAAAGATGTGAGATAATCTAAACATGATTGCTAAATGCCATTATTCTAGAAATTAAAGTTATGCTATTGCAAAAATGAAGTTATTCTATATGAAACATGACAATAATTCAGTATTCTAACAATGCATATTTTTTTCTAAGAATTCAGGGGGGGTTTTGAATGAAGAATGAGAGTTCTTTTATAGACTCTGAGAGGATCAGAATAGAAACTTTCCTTTTTGAAATAAAACAAATAGAAAAGCCCGTTAAAAACAGAAAGCTTTATTGAAAAGAATTCAATAAATTGTTTTCTTCCTGCTTTAACTGTTTTCTTTCTTTGATTTAATATTGTTTTATTTGAATTTAATTGTTTTATTTCTCTTTAAAACACA
>MU223492.1:7806942-7818627 GCA_018584345.1 Thuja plicata
TGGAACACCCAGTTTTGACCGTGAGGTATGAAAAACTGAACATGCCAGTTTTGACCGTGAGGTTGAAAAACTAAACATGCTCCAAGTGGTTGAAAAGCATGGAACACCCAGTTTTGACCGTGAGGTACGAAAAACTGAACATGCCCCAAGTGGTTGAAAAGCATGGAACACCCAATTTTGACCGTGAGGTATGAAAAAATGAACATGCCCCAAGTGGTTGAAAAGCATGGAACACCCAGTTTTGACCATGAGGTACGGAAAATTGAACATGCCCCAAGTGGTTGAAAAGCATGGAACACCCAGTTTTGACCGTGAGGTACGAAAAATTGAACATGCCCCAAGTGATGAGGATTTTTGAAAATCAGATTAGATAGATTGGAATAGATTCAATGATGTAATCATCCTACCCCCTAGGGAGCGAAATCGAAAGATGACACGTCATAATGATGATGAAGAGGGAAAAATCACAGATAGATGGTGAGTCAAAGATCAAGAAGAACTCAGAACATATTATGGAAGAATTCAGAAGATTCAAAATCAATTTCGAGTGATTTCAAGGTCAGGTTGACCAAGTTTGACTGGGGTTGACTAGAGTTGACCAAAGTTGACTTTTGAGGAAAAAAAAGTCAAAGATTTCAGAAAATGATGATATGAAAAGATTCCGATGAGTTAGCGATGTCAGAAGGGTGACTGCACAAGCGTCCGATCGCGTCGGTCCTAAAAATTTTAAAATGTGATTTTGAGCTATATAGAAGTGTTAGATTTTGATTTGGATCACGAAAATGGATTCAAGACGGTCAAATTAGGTAGTGGTGCAATTTTTGCACAAAATAGAGCACTTTGAAAAATTAGGTCAAAACCTATATAAGGACGAAAAGGGTCATTTTCAAATCATTTCATCCCTTGACTTTGTGAATTGAGAGCTCTGAGTAGAAGACAAAATGGTGGTCCCCTATAGCAGCCATCGATTTGAGCGATCCAGGAGACATAGCTGGCCCGCAGCGTACGGACCACTTGTAAGTAGTCGATAAACCTCTCCGCAAATCAAATTTCATGCATTTAGGTCGATTTTGTTGCTTGTTTTTAACATTTTTAGGTAGTAGGTCACAGGTCTTCACGTGAAGAAGTAGTTTCTTCGCGCGCCCCGTAGGGAAATCTCGTGCGAAGAAACTACTTCTTCGCGCCACTCAGTGCGAACACTCGTGCGAGTCAGTAGCCAATGTCGCACGAAAAATCCTATTAGAAGGCATTTTCTCGCGCGAACTGGCATAAAAAGTCATGCAAAATTGAAATATCGCGCGATACAAGGAACTTATTCGTGCGAAGGAGAACTTCGCGCGAAATTCTACAATTTTGCATGAGAAAAAGTGATCAAAAAGAAGATGAAATCAGTCTGCATCGCGTCCAAAAGCCTTTGCGTCAGCGTCATTAATGTCTGCAGGATGTCTTGAATGCTTTCTTACTGTATTATGCTGTGATTATTGTCGATTACTTGATAGTGCTCTGTTGTTCGTATGGCTTGCAGGTTGACTTTCCTGATATTGCATTCAGATCGCATCATCCGGCCATCAGCAGGTTGATATCTTGTCTAGATGATGCCAAAATAGCCCACATAGCTACATTGGGACTGAGTACATTATGTGATATACCCGAGATTCGGGTAAATCATGGATTATTGGGAGCATTGTTTAAACGTTTCCATTCAGAAACAAGCACATTTTACCTACCACAGGGGGAGATGACTATCACTCCCAAGGATATATACAGGATTCTCAGGATACCATTCATCGGGACTAGAGTGGAGTATGAGACCCGGCCCAAGGTGGGCACGGCCGCATTGAGAGAGATCTTCCAAGATGACCTCGTGATGGGAAGAGCGATCCCATGGGAGGATCTGATCGGTTCATATAGTGGGACTCACAGGTTACCAGTGGTGTTAGCATGCTTCCTTGGGTGCTATTTGATGCCAGACCGTGGATAGCACGGTCTAGAGTGCGGCTGGGGCAGGATGCTACAGCTGATGATGGCCCAGCCTCGACATTATGGATGGGGCTAGTGTATGCTAGCACACATGTATCATGAGATAAATGAGATCGTCTACAAAGAGGTGAAGAGTATGGCCGCTAGAGTGTTTGTGCTATAGATATGGGCATGGGAGCATCTTCCCGTCACCAGACCCATCTGCGAGGATATGAGACAACCCTTGGAGCCTTATATATGCAAATATAGAGGCATGGTTACCCAGCCCACACTGGGTAAGATTGATCAGTGGCGAGCTCAGCTTGATGACCTATAAGCAGTGATATGGAGGCTGTGGAGGCTCACAAAGGCTTGGGACGATGCGGCGGAGCAATTCAACCACATGTTCTTCTCCCGTGCGATGATTGGTCGCACCATCATAGTGATTGAGAGATTCTCGCAGAGGCAGGTATGGCGGTAGTTCGGTCGCCCACAGGACATCTCACAGGATTACATGGTATATTCAATATTTGCTGACGAGGTGAGGAGAGGCTAGGGTACCACACTAGACTAGGGGTGTACCATGATAGACATCTGATCATTGGTCCTAGTGCAGTGGGATTACCTGAGGGATGTAGCAGATGCTGGCGTCACTGCCGAGTACAGGGAGCATTTCATCACGCATCCCTTCCCGAGGTTCACAAATCTAGTGCGTACAATGGGTAGAGGGCAGGTGGTACCCCCGTAGGTAGTGTAGCCATAGGTACAGCAGGTATAGATGCCTCCGCCACAGCAGAGGGCACAACAGGGTCCACAACCTAGGATAGTTCAGGTGGACATCCCCGCCCGACAGATGGGGATGGATGCAGGAGCTGGTGGCAGTGGTAGCACTAGGCAGTCCCAGAGACGGACTACATCGTAGTTGGAGGAGCAGCAGGTACCTCCACAGGAGGAGGCACAGCAGGAGGATCTGATGCAGGAGGATCAGCCTGCGCAGGAGGCAGAGTAGGAGGCAGCGTAGGACCCACAGCGGCGCATGTGAGAGAGGAAGAGGCAGGTGGGAGATCTCACCATACAGGTCGCTATGAGAGATGCGCGAATATTAGATCGAGACCAGGAGATATAGGATCTCTGGGAGCAGTTGCGGGAGTCACGGGAGGAGGTGCGTCAGTAGACAGCATGAGCAACATATTACTATGTCTCCTATATAGGTGCGGTGCCTAACGAGGCATCGTAGGTAGCCAGATTCTTGATTTATTCGAGAGGATTAGAGGGAGCACAGTGGGTGCCTCCTCCAGATAGGGCCCCACCTCCACCTCCTCTAGGTGATGAGGGAGAGGGCCAGAGTTAGGCTGGTAGATAGAGATATGAGATCATAGGATATATCTGATGCATTGGCATCTTTGTATTATATCACCGTTTTGAGATAGATCGTGCTCGATTAGCACCATTTTGTATTTGTATCGACACATTTGATATATATATATATGTGTGAGCTTGTCTTTTTTTATCATTGCATATTGTATTTTGTCTTTCATGAGATGTTTCCTATATGCTGAGATGTTTTTAGATGATTAGAATGTATGCAAACGTATGAACATGTTTAGAAAAAATGTATGAATGTAAAGATGTATGTATGTAAATGATTTATGCAAATGTAAATATGAATATGGATATGGTACTAACATCTCATGCAGGATGCCAAATACTAACCAAAAGGACATGTGAAGAAATGAGAATGAGGATCGAACACCTGTGCAGTCATGATGAAACGTGAACAGTGAAGAAGAAGAACTCTCCAAAGTATGAACCCAGAAGAATGCAATGAAGAGAACATTGAATCATTGCCACAATGCAAGTCCAGAATGAAAATGCAATCCTATGCTAGATGCAATATGAAGGTGCAATTCTAGGACATGGTTGTGAGTCCCATCGTATATTTATCATCATTGAGCATTTTTTTGGAACATCAAAGTCGATACAACCCTTACTGGCGCAACAATGCAACCAGGCCACAAAAGCCAAGATGACCTGAAAATTGTTTCCAGTTAATGTTGCAAGAGTGCACCAGTATCAAGGCATTCAAATCCAAGATACCATGAGTGGGATCATGCGTAAACAAATAGATCAATAACAAGCAAAACAATAACAAAAAGAGCAATAACAAGCAAGGAGATAGTACCGACCTCACCATGGCGTACAAATAAACAAGATCGAGGGATGTGAGGCTATTCCACCTTATTGCGAGAGATCTTATCACATACACCCTATTTATTTTACACTACCAGATCATCGGGACTATGCCAACAAGCAGTAGACAAAGAAAATGTCAATGAAATCCATAAGAATAGATAGCATACAAAGAAATATTCAAGCATAGCTCAGCCTGTTTTAAATTTTTTGAATGTAGATGTGTATGAGGTGTTGAAAAACACTGTTGTGCCTGTGCCTGTATTGTGTTTGAATGTTATTGATAGGTGTTTATGTTTGAGATATTCGATATGTGCTAAAAAAACACAGATGTGTCCAAAGATAGTGTTAAAAAACACTGTTATAGTGGTGTTGAAAAACACCAGTTTGTGTCAGTAGCGAGTTGTCCTTGAGAAGTG
This sequence comes from Thuja plicata, assembly GCA_018584345.1. NCBI lineage: Eukaryota > Viridiplantae > Streptophyta > Pinopsida > Cupressales > Cupressaceae > Thuja > Thuja plicata. The sequence goes on from MU223492.1 coordinate 7,811,511, forward strand.
ACAAGATTACTGACTCAAGTGTAAACCAAAGATATGATGAAATGGGGGGCCTATGCCCCAAGTAATGATGACTGACTTGACGTATCTTGCAAGGACAAACCAAATGTGATTTCCCCCAAGTGTATGGCGCTGAATCAATGACAAGTCAGGAGGGTTCGCAAAGGAACTAGAGTGTCACAAAAGTGACTAAAAGATATGTACAGACTAAAGCATAGAATCGTCAAGACTGAGTATCGATAGATAGAGCATGTGAGTATAACTCCAACTATAACAAATATGAGCAGTCTCGATAGAACAGTGATAGTAGGCAGACGCAGTGAGAACCACTGGTGACCGACATGAGAGAGATGCTCAAATGAAATGATCGTAGCATAAGCTATACATCAGTAGGCAGACACAATGAGAACCACCGGTGATTGATGTGAGGGAGATTCTCAAGAAGACAGAATTCGTTATAAGCTAATTGACAGTAGGCAGACGCAGTGAGAACCACTGGTGACTGTCACAAAGTAGATCCAAAAGATAATAAGACAATGCCCCCAAGACCAGGAGGGTTGCCCTGGGAGTATGACCAGTTTCAATCTATGTGAGTTGGTGTCTTGACGAGAACTTGAAAGCAAATGAAAGCAGGAAAGCAGCAATGCGGGAAAGCAAATGCATGAAGCCAAGGGGTGCCGCGATAGATATAGCATTGTGGAACAAGAGGCACCTATTTACAAGGTTTTCACCTTCTTGGCAGAAATTCTTTTTTTCTACCATGATGCCTGTTTGCCAGGTTTTCATCAATGGCACTTTTTTTTCTCTTTTTTCCTTTTTTGTATTTTTCAATTTTTCAATTTTTTGTATTTTTGGAATATATGATTTTTTTTTTGGAGATACATCAAAGTGCCTATTGCTAGGTTTTCACTAAGATGATCATTTTTCAGGACTTTTTCAAATGTTTAGAATTTTTTTCAGGACTTTAGTATATACATGAGCATACTGAAGATGTCTCAGCTGTAGAACCGCTTCAGATGAAGAGCGTTGATGGGCTCTTTGATTTGTTCTCCTTTAGTAGTAGAGAGTTGATAGGTATTAGACCCAAACACTACAATAAAAATATATGGACTGAGCCAATTAGGTTCAAACTTTCCTTTCTGGACCTGATGTTGCTGATTTTTAGGGTTCTCTCTCAGAATGAAATCACCCGCTTGGAAGTCTCTTGGTCGGACCTTCTTGTTATAGCTTTTAGACATCCTCTTTTGGTATGCTCTTAGGTGATCGAATTCCACTTGGCGATGTTCATCAAGTAATTCCAGCTCTTGTAGCCGAGATATTCTAGTATCTTCATCAGTAATGAGGCCCTTCAGAGAGACTCGCAAAGAAGGAATCTCAACCTCAATAGGTAGCACAGCATCAGCTCCATAAACCAACGCATAGGGTGTAGCCCCTGTTGGTGTTCTTATACTTGTCTTGTATGCCCAAAGAGTTGGATTTATCTGGAGGTTCCAGTCTCACCCAAATTTATGTACTGTGCGATGCAGGATCTTAAGGATTGTTTTGTTGGAAGCTTCCGCTTGTCCATTACCCTAAGGATAATAGATGGAAGACCAGTGTTGAGTAATTTTGAACATACAGCAGAGCTCTATCAAATCCTTATTTTTAAATTGTCCCCCATTATCTATGATAATCCCTGAGGGTACACCATGCCTGCAGTTGATGTAATTGAGAATAAACATTGCTACTATTTTTCCACTAGCAACGGTGAGAGGGACTGCCTCCACCCACTTAGTAAAATAATCCATAGCTGTAATGATAAACTTATGTCCATTAGAGGACGAGGGGTAGATCTGCCCCACATAATCAAAGGCCCATTACTAAAAAAAGTAATGAATGGAATAAGCTCCTTGGCTGGAGCATGAATCAGGTTTCCATGTAATTGACATTGTTTGCAGGACTTAGCAAACTGCATTGCTTCTTTTTCCATGTCTGACCAGTGGTAACCAGCTCTAATGAGTTTGCGGGATAATGTCAGGCCATTAGAGTGTGACCCACAGATGCCTTCATGCACCTCTACTAACACTTGTTTGGACTCATTAGGTTCTAAACACCTAAGGATGGTACCGTCTAGACCACGTTTATACAAGTCATTAGTGATGATGACGAACCGTGAAGCACTGTGGATTAGGTGATGTTTCTCATTCCAGGAGTAAGTGTTCGGAATAATCTGGTCACATAGGTAGGAGAAGATGTGGTGGTAGCGGGATGAGTCATGTCCTATGATAGAACAGATCATCCAAGATTCAGGGGAGTCATAAGCTGGGTAGTGTAACATCTCCACTAGGAATTCATGTCTAAAATCATTTTCAGACATTTGCAGCATAGAGGCAAGAGTAGCCATGGCATCTGCTGCTTTATTATCTTCTCTCAGAACCTGTTGAAATGTGATGTGAGTAAAATACTTTTTAAGATCATCAACCAACCGTTTGTAGGGTATCAACTTGTCATCTCTTGTTTGATAGATATCATTGACCTGATTGATGACCAATTGGGAATCTCCAAGAACATTTAGTTCATCCACGCGCCACTCAAGGGCGATCTTCATACCGTTGATGAGAGTTGTGTACTCAGCAATGTTGTTTGTACAAGGAAACAACATTTTGTATGCTTTTGTTAATGAGTATCTTTGAGGTGTAATGAACAAGATCCCAGCACCTGACCCCTATTGGGTAAATGAACCATCGAAAAACATAGTCCATGAGCGATGTGTAAGAAGTAATATGGACTCATCTGGAAATTCAATGTGCAATGGTTGATGATCAACTAGAGGTGCCTCCACCAACTGATGTGCTATTGCTTGGCCCTTAATGGATTTCCTTTCAACATATTCAATATCGAACTCACTGAGAAGCATGACCCATTTAGCTAGTCTACCTGTGAGGGTAGCTTTACTGAGCAAGTATTTTAGAGGGTCAATTTTAGCAATCAGACGTGTAGTATGAGCCAACATATAGTGTCACAATTTTTGTGAAGCAAACACCACTGCAAGGCAAGCCTTCTCTATAGTAGAGTATTTTGTTTCATAGGAGACCAGAGTCTGACTAATGTAATAGATAGCCCTTTCTTTCTTGTGCTAATCTTCCTGAGCCAATAGGATACCCAATGATGTATCCGTAGCAGATATGTAAAGTATAAGTGACTTCCCATGAATGGGAGGCATCAAGATTGGTGGGTTTGCAAGATACTACTTTATTTGTGTGAACCCTTCATCACATTATTTATTCCACTGATAAGTCGCACCCTTGTGCAAAGTCTTGGTAAATGGTTATGACTTATCCGCCAGTTGAGAGATAAAATGCCGGATAGATTGCAGTCGGCCTTGAAGTCCTCTCATTTGTGTGATATTTTTAGGTGGTGGAATTTCCAGAATAGCTTGTACTTTTTTCGGATCTACTTCAATGCCTTTGGCAGAGATGATATAGCCAAGTAGCTTACCAGATGTTACACCAAATGCGCATTTCTTAGGATTGATTCTGAGACTGAATTGTTCCATACGATCTAGGATAGGACCTAGATCAACAAGATGTTTATTGCGGTGCATGCTCTTAGCCAAAGTGTCATCCACATAATCTTCCATTGTTTTATGCATCGTATCATGAAATATAGTGGTAACTGCTCTCTAATATGTAGCTCCAACATTTTTGAGTCCGAAAGGCATGACATTCCAACAGAAGGTGCCCCAAGCACATGTGAAAGTTGTTTTCTCTTGGTCCTCTGGCGCAATCTTTATCTGGTTATAACCAGAGAAACCATCCATTAATGAGTACATTTCATACCCAACTGTCATATCTACAATCATATTGATGTTAGGAAATGGAAAATCATCCTTAGGACATGCCAAATTTAGGTCTCTGAAGTCTGTGCAGACTTTGATAGATTTATCATGTTTGGACACTGGAACAATATTAGAGATCCATTCTACATAATAAATGACTCTGATAAACACTGCCTTAAGTAATTTTTCTAACTCTGCTTTGACAAGTAGAGCTACGTGTGGATGCATTTTACGAAGCTTCTACTTCACAGGCTTAACACCTGGTGCAATGGATAGAGGATGCATGATTAGATTAGGGTCTAATCCAGGCATATCTGAATATTTCCATGCAAATTTAATCTTTTTCTTTTTGAAGAATGTGATGAATTCCTCTTTTTCTGCCTCTGATAGGGCTTGTGCCAAGTGAATAATCTAAGGTTCTGCCTCTATACCCAAGTTGATAGGTTGAATTGGTTCAATAAGGACAGATGATCTTTCCTTAAAATAAATAGGAAGCGCATCAAGTATCTCATCCTCGGGCGCCTCGGAGAGGTTTTCACCGTTGGATACATCTTTTATTTTGACTATTTTAGGCTCTGATACTGCCACAACGTGGTTTTCACCATTAGAGTACCTATTTTTTCTTCTTTTTATTTTGTGACTAAGATACTTGATGTCGGCCTCAGTCATGTTGACGCTTGCTTCACTGGTAGGAGATGTTACAAGTTTGACAGCGTGTAGGTAAAAGGCGAGAGCATAATCATTTTGGAATGTAAGGACTTCATTAGATGGGGAGGTAGAGTTCCAGTCTATAAGCTCAGGATGGCGAAGTGAAAGAGGAGTGACGGGTTCAAGTGCATTCACGGTATAATCATCAAAGGCATGAACAAGTAAGTTGAGACCCAAAGTGATCTCTTCCAAAAGTATAGTCGAATCCCTTTGATTCCTAATGACCATAGTAGATGACATGTCAACACCTAGGGAGTCAGACTCATGTGGCCCTACACTAGACTGTTCACCTACTTTGAGAAGGTTTTCATATGCATTTTTTGTATTTGTATCTCTATCAGAAGTGGCATAGGATAAGCTATCGAACTGATATTCATGAAAGTGTGGCGGTATGAATTAGTCACTTTGATGACTAGGGTTTAGAGTATATATATCCTTCCACTCTTCATAAGTTAATGGAGCAATTGAAGTAGTAGTGTCAGAATCACTGTCAGTGTCTACAGTACTGACACGTGGCACAAAGTTATCTGGTTCAACAAAGAATGCTACCAGGTCTGGTGGAATAGGATAAGGAAAAGTATCCTCATCAGAGCTGTCTTCAGGTTCTGCAACTTGAGGTGTTTCCTCAGATGTGGGTTTCTTATCTTCTCGAGGTACAAACTTTTTTATTCCCAATTGGAATGTGAGTTTTTGGAAGCCTATACCTGTAGAGTCGCATGTTCTGCGACCAATAGCTTCAAGTGGTGCAATCAAACCCTTATGATTTGCACGTATGGGGCCATCTCCTTTATAGCCAAAACATTGCATAATAGATAAACCCTTTCCATATTGCTTAGGTTTTATGTCATAAGGAGGGGTGTTTTCAGAGTTGTCTTCTCCTTTATAAATCCAAGCTTTGATGGTTCTATTTTTAGCTTCTTCTTCTAATGGTACTGTGGCTTGTACAAAGGTACCACCATACTTTGTTGGAGGAGAAGCCGTAGAAGGTTTAGTGTTCTCAGAAGGTCTCCCAAAAGAATGGGGTTACAAAGGAAAAGATGTGATAGATAATACAGGTCCAATCTGATACCCTCCCATATCAGTTTCTTTGAGAGTCAAGTTCTTTTCCATTTCTTTTAATTTATCCTCAAGGATTTCAACAGATTCTCTGTTGGTAGGCACAAGAATTTCAACAGATTTAGTGAGGGCATTGCAATCATAGCATGTATTAGTAGGTATAGTCACCTTAGAGCCCTGGAATGGGAATTTAATGCACTGATGGTATGTAGAAGGGACAGCTTGCATTTCATGAATCCATGGCCTTCCTCGTAGGATGTTGTATGCCAAAGGGATGTCAAGCACTTGACAAATAACATCATGTTCAACAGGACCAACTCTAATTGGAAAAACAACTAAACCCTTGGATTTATGTTCTTCCTCATCATAGGCTTTAATGGTTATCTTTTTGCAAGCATCAATTCGGTCTTCGCCATAGCCTAACTCAATAAGGAAACTAGCAGAGCAAATATTTAGGCCAGCACTGTTATCTATGAGAACATGGCAAACACGCTTGGGACCAATCATGACTTCAATGTACAGAGGATTATTATGCGAGTGACTCAAAGAATGGTCATCTTCCTCAGAGAAAGACAAGTAATGTGGGGAGGTCAAGTGACCTGCCATAGATTGAAACCGGTCGAGATCAAGATCTTTTGGGACATTTGCCTTAATGAGGGCTTTGTCCAGGATCTGCCTATGAGAAGGGGAGATTTTTAGGAGCTCAAAAATAGTTATTTGAGCATTAGTACGTTGCAATTGATCAAGAATGTTGTAATTGGCAGCATTAGATGAGGAACCCACTTTGGGATTCTTAGTAACAAAGTCAACCTTAGCTTTATCTGAAGGTTGAGTTGATGTAGATATAGAAGGCTTAGGGCCTTTGAGAATGATGTTAGCGCGAGATCGAGTAACAACAGTAGCACTCACTTGAGACTGACTTTGTTCAGAAGACTGAGGTGCAGGCCCTCATAAAATGAAACGTGTTTTAGATATGGAAGTATCATCCTTTCCCTTAAGAATGAGGACATTACAGTATTCAGTATCAACAGGTTCAACCATATTAATGACATTGTCATTATTGGTGTAAGTATAGTTGACCTTAGCATCAGTATTTTTGCCTTTAGACGATTCACCTTTTCCATGAGGAGGAAATGGATCTTTGAAAGCTTGGTGATCAAAATTTTTGTTGTGACTTCCCACAACAATGACTTCACTATCAATGAGATCCTGGATTGTATGCCGCAATTTCTAACAAGAAGATATGTTATGACCTTTGTTTTGGTCAAAATCACAATAAGTAGATTCATTCCACCAATGAGGTCTTTGTTGCGGATCAAAAGGTCATGGATTAGCCAATGGAGTAAGAAAATTGTTGTCTACAAGAGTTTTGTAAACTTCCTCGAGAGGTTCTCCTAAAGGCGTGAATTCTCGCTTGGGTCTAGGAGCCCAAGGTTTAGGTCCAGAAAATTGTGAAGTGCTTGGTTTGGATCCTGCCATAGCCTGTTCAGTGGCTTTGGCCGCTTGCATCATGGTAGTGAGATTAAAGGCAGCCTTGGA
>MU223492.1:7822632-7847264 GCA_018584345.1 Thuja plicata
TGTCTCAGCTAAAGAGGGTGAATTTAATTTAATTAAAGTGCTAGGACTTTATAATTAAATTAATTCAATCATAGGGTTTGTTTAGCCAAATAGATATTTATGAATTAAATATGATGTATGATTAATATAGATTTAGGATTTTCTACATTTGACACTCAGGTCGAGTAGAGTCAGTGAAAACTCAGAATTGCCTAGTACAATAGGACTTTGATAATCCAGAAGAATGACAAATGCAACAAAATTGGTTAGAGTTGCAAGATGCCAATTTTGGGGTGTTACAATAAGGCTCTAATCAAGAATTGGAGGCCTATTACCCTCCTTAATGTGTCCTATAAGATTCTTGCTAAAATCCTGGCCCTTAGACTTGAGGTTATCCTTCCCAAGTTTGTTTGCTCCACTCAAACCAGATTCATTAAAGGTAGATATATTCTAGAAAATCTTGTCACCAGTTGGGAGGCCATGAACTAGGCCAAACACTCTAATCAAAATTTGGTCATGTTTCTTCTCAATTTTGAGAAGGCTTATGTTAGATTTGAGTGGGATTTTCTTCTCATGATGCTCGAGGCTTTTGTATTTCCTATCCCCTTTTGCAAGATTCTCATGATGCTTCTTAAAGATGCATCTACCCAAATCAATGTGAATGGTTCCCTCTCGACCCCTGTTTTGTTTGGAAGATCTATTAGGTGGGGCTGCCCGCTTGCCCCTACCATAATTGTGATTACCTCTGATGCTCTTTCCTACATCCTCAGACATAACTCTCTTTCTCCGTTTTTTAAGGGCATCTCTTTACCTGATAATTCTGACCTTATTCACTACCAGTTTTCTGATGGCACTTCTTTATTCTTTGAGCTCAATAAGACCAATTTTGAAAATTAGCATAATAAACTTAATTTATTTTGTTCTATCTCTGGTGCCTGGTTGTCCCAATCTAAATCGATTCTCCTTGGTTGGGATGCTCAGCCTCCTGACTGGATTGGTAAATTTGAATATCAGTGGAAGGGTCCTCAAAAAATTGTTCGTTATCTTGGCAAACCTTTTTCTGTGGAACTGTCTCTTAAGGAAATGTGGTTATGGATAAAAGAAAAGATCAATAAAAATCTATCCAAATGGCATAATAGATCTCTTTCTTGACCAGTAGAGTGCAATTTTGCCAAAAAATCCTCTCATCCTACAACATCTACTACTCTTATGTCTGGATGTTTAGTGACTACCAGATTTTGCAGATTCAAAAGGTCATTACAAGTTTTCTCTGGTCTGACGGTAAGGGTAATAAAAAGATGCATTCTAATAAGTGGGAATGGTGTCACACTGATAAAGCCTTGGGGGGTTGGGGCTCAAAGACCTTAGACTTCAAGGGATTTCCCTTGCCGCCAAATGGATATTTCACTCTCTAGAGGGTTCTAAACTATGGAAAGTCTTGGTTAGGAATAATATTTAATGTGGCTTCCCCAAAAATGCCAAAACTTGGAAGAATCTCCCTCTTGGGGATCTTATTGAAGGGAACTTCCCTATTACTGTTCAAGGATCTGTTGTTTTTAGATCCATCTGGAAAGCATGGGACCATGTTAGGATTTTCCTCCCTTCTAGGGTTTTCCATGATAATAACCTCCTACATGGTGAGTGATCCATTTGGTGGAACTTTTGCCTCTCTAGAAAACCTCTTGCCCTCTCTCAATGGGGTTTAGCAAGATCATGGGCGGGATTGGGAATCTCACAGTTTATATGTCTATTTGAACAAGATAGACTTATAAGTTGGGAGGTTCTCATTTCCAATTATAAAATCCCCCACTCTCAGAAGAAAACTTATAATATGATTTTCAAAGCTTGTAAAGACCTTCCTACCATCTGCAATGTGAATTCTCCCATATTTCTTGATATGAAGTGGCTAAATGGGTCTCTGATGACTAAGATTAAAGCTAAAAATATATACAATGTTATTGCTTATAAAAATTCCATTATTAAGCATGTCATTAATCTGTGGTACTCTGATCTGGATAACAAATTGTTGAAAAAGTTTTTTAATATTCTTTGGAAAAGTCCCATTGATCCCAAAGTCAAATGTTTTAAATGGCTGATGTTGCTGGATAGGCTTCCTCTGAGAAAAGATCATACCAGTACTGAAATCTATGAGATTTGTAGGCTTCCTGATACTTCCAGACATATTATGTTTGACTATACTATTGCTAAAGAAATATGGTTGTTATTTGGCATTACTTATCCACAGAATGTTACTATAGTTGAAATTATTATGGGTTATATTTCAGGTTTTAAAAAGGACTCTAATATTTTCTAGAGTATTCTTTCATCTAACATTTTTTGGCAGATATGGAAAATTAGAAATGAAGACAAGTATCAAAACATTCCCAGAACCCTTACTGAGTCTTTCAGAAGACTCGCTTTTTCAAAGAAAATCTCGCAGGTTATGATAAACATGATGATCGATCGGGAAAAGCTGAAAAGATTCTTGAAAGTGGGACACGCTACGATGTTTGTTTTTGAAATTAAGAATGGCTATGACTGGAGGAAGACCATGGATAACCTTACTGCCTTTGAAGAGGCGGTTAACAAACTAAACCTAGAGATTAAGAGGGATAAAAAGAATACCTCTGATGACAAAATTCTTATGCTGAATCAGATTCAAGATAGGATGAGCATTGTTTGGATGGAAGGACCAAAGGGGTAGACTACATGGGCTCGCTCTTAGAAAGATATCTTACATTAGTTGGCCCTGTTCTAATGTGGCTTCTTGTAGTTACTACTGCTATCATGCATTTAACACACTGAGACACTCAGTTTTTTTTGTTTGGTAAACTTTGATGATACTTGGTTGATCTCGGTGTGAGGCAACACCTCCCAAATTTTCTTGTTTCTTTGTATATCTCTTTTTCACCTCTCTATATTTAATATAAAAAAAAATTTAATGATTTTAAAAAAAATACAAATATTTATCATCTAAAAATTATTTTATAACTATTAATAATTTGATAGTACTCAATATTTTGTTATAACAAACATTATTTATTATATATAATTAATTTATTTCTAACATCCATGACTATCTCATAGAAGTGATATCATGCTAGTCAGCACCAATTGCATTTATTATATTTGTCATTCATAAAATTCAATAATTTCTGTAAAAATGTGTTTCTTAATTATCCAATGGTACTCATTGACAACCATGGATAAGAACATGCCCAAACCTATTGTTGAAAGCAAGTGGTACCCTAACCAATATAATAAATCTATATATACCAGAGCAGTCCCCAAATAAATCAACTTTGATTAAAGTGTTTTTTTAAAGCTGTACACACTAAATTTCAACGAATTATCCAAAGCACAACAAGTTTAACTCAATAGACCCTAAATGTTAATCTAAACCCTAATCCATCTATATCAGAGATGGGATATCTCACTGCACACTCACTTTCAATGAATTAACAACAAATATAAGTACTCAATAGACGTGACCTACATAAACATCAATCTAAACCCTAAGATTTGTGTACATTAGAAAGCTCAAATATTCCACATTGGTATGGAAAGACATTTAGAAATCAAAGGTGATTGGTGACCTAATCATTGCATTATGAAAATAATTATAATATAGACGAGCTGAATATTATCTTGAATTTTTCAAATCACACTCTTTTCAACATGGTATCTGTGCCAAATAATGACGAGTTTAGTTTAGAAACTGTTGATGACAAATAGCAATTAGAGGATATCTAAAATGATTACATCAGACTATGAAAACAAGATAAGCATTTTAGAGGAAACCATACAATTCTTACAAGACTTCAAGAGAGAGACTTTGATCAGCAAAATCTCTGCATTTGAGATATCAAGATTGAAGACTGAACCTAAAAGTGAAACAGCTTTCAAAGCCTCAGTCCATGGTAAGAAATCCTTACACATCTCTAGCCATAATGAGAAAGAAGAAGTTGATGAAGAACTAGAGGAAATCATTGCTATGATTTCTAAAAGAGAAAAGAAAGGAAAAGGAAAATATGAAGGACAGCTTCCATTCAAATGTTTTGCATGCAACAAGATTGGTCACTTTTCATCTAAGTGTCCCACAAGAGTCAAGAAGTTCAGATCTGATTACAAACCCAAATATAAGAAGGAATGTTACCATGCTAAAGAAGGTGTAACTGATGAAGATTCAAGAGAGGATGAAATTGGATTTGTTTCCCTTAGAGACATGGAAAAGTTGCTTGAGGAAATGGACATTGTAGATGAAAAGGAAGAACAAGAGTTAGCCCTAGTTTCCAAAGAAAACATCATAACTGATTGGATCATTGATAGTGGATGCTCTCACCACATGACAACTAACAAAGATAGATTTTTTCATTTAGAAAAATACAAAGGTGGTATGGTTAGATTTGGAGATAGCACACCTAAACCTATCATAGGCAGAGGTTCTATCACCTTGGATGGAAAGAACAAGATAGATGATGTTCTATATGTTGATGGATTACATCATAACTTGCTAAGTGTTGGAAAGCTACTTGACAAAGGTTATCATTTGGAGTTCAAAGACAACAAGTTCATCATTAACAACAAGGATGGAGACATGATTGCATCAGGCTCCAAAACAAAAGGTAATGTTTTTCAGCTCAATTTTGATGTAAGTTTTTTTGTTGCAAAAGTGGATGACAGTTGGTTATGGCACAAAAGACTCTATCATATCAACTTTGATAACATAGTAAAGATAAGTAATGTCAAGGAAGTTAGAGACCTTCCAATTATTGCAAGACCAGTTGACACAATGTGCATGGAATGTGTTATGGGAAAGCATGTAAGGAGTTCTTTCAAAAGAAAGTAGAACTTAGCTAAAAACAAATTGGACCTAGTGCATACGGACCTATGTGTTCCTACCCAAACAAGATCATACTACGGAGAAAGGTATTTCATTTTGTTTGTTGATGATTTTTCAAGGATGATGTGGGTTGCTTTCTTAAAGGAGAAATCTGAAGCCTTTGAGAAGTTCAAAATATTCAAGGCTAAGGTTGAAAATGAATCTGGATTAAAACTGAAATTTTTGGGATTAGATAGAGGAGGAGAGTTCACCTCTGATTAGTTTTATGATTACTGTGAAGAACATGGAATAAAAAGACAGTTAATTTCTCCTAGAACACCTCAACAGAATGGGATTGTAGAAAGGAGGAACAGGATTATACTTGATACAGCGCGCACTATGATGATTTAAGGAAAAATTGCGCACACATATTGGAGAGATGCAGTGAATACAATAGTCTATACCATCAACAGAACTCAATTGAGGCCAGGCGCAGATAAGACACCCTATGAACTTTGGTTTGGTAATATACCTACAGTAAACTATTTTAGAATCTTTGGCAGCAAGTGCTACATCAAGAGAGATGATGGTGTTGGTAAGTTTGATGCCAAGAGTGATAAGGTATTTTCCTTGGTTATTCTACAAAAAGAAAAGCATACAGATGTTTCAATTTTAGATTGAAAAAGGTAATTGAAAGTACTCATGTAAAAATTGATGAGAAGTTTATTGTTCAAGAGAGATACTATGAATATGAACCTATGATTGAAGATGAACCCAGGCCTAGCAGCAAAGATACTGTTATTGAATAAATCTTTGATTGCATTGATGTCTCATGCAATGAACCTTAATCAAGTAGAGAAAAATCACAGATTACAGAAGATGTCACACCTAAGGTTCCTAAATTCACATCTAGATACCGCTCTAAATATGATATCATTGGAGATCAGAGCAACAGTGTTTTGACCAGATCAAAAGAAAAAAGTCTAGAAATGGATGAAGATGTATGTTTACTTTCACATATTGAACCTTTAAGTGTTGAAGATGCTTGTAATAATTTTGATTGGAAGAATGCAATGAAAGAAGAATTCGATTAGATAATTAAGAATGATACATGGGAATTGGTCCCTAGACCCAGTGACAAAAATGTGATTGGAACAAAGTGGGTATTCAGAAAAAAGATGAATGAGGATGGTACAGTAGTAAGAAACAAAGCAAGATTGGTATGTAAAGGATATGTGCAGAGAGAAGGAATAGAATAAACTGATACATTTTCCCCTGTGAGAAGACTGGAAGTCATTAAATTATTCTTGGCCTATGCAACATTAAAAGACTTTAAAGTTTATCAAATGGCTGTAAAGTCAGCTTTTCTGAATGGTGACTTGAAGCAGGAAGTCTACATAGAATAGCTTGAAGGATTTAATCTTTTAGATAAACCAGACATGGTATGCAAATTGAAGAAAGCACTCTATGGTCTTAAACATGCCCCAAGATCTTGGTATGAGAGACTTGATGGTTATATTACCAAGATTGGATTCAAGAAAGGTGCAACAGATTGTAACCTATTCACAATAGAGACACTTGATGGATTACTACTAGTTGCTATATTTTTTGATGACATTATCTTTGGAGGTAATGACAAGCTTAGTACAGAATTTGCAAAAGAAATGCAGAATGAATTTGAAATGAGCATGATTGGTCCTATAAAATACTTTTTGGGACTATATGTAAAGCAGACAGATAAAGGTATATTCATTAATCAGTCAAAATATGTGAAATAAATATTGAAGACCTTCAAAATGGAAGACTATAAGCCAGTATGAACCCCTATGATAATAGGAAGTAAGATTTCAAAAGATGATGATTCCACAGCAGTTGATAAGAGATTGTACAAATCTATGATTGGAAAACTCATTTATCTAACTCAATCTAGACCTGACATATCTAATGCAGTTGGCATTGTTGGAAGAATTGCAGTAGAACCCAAGCAGAATCACCTAATGGAAATCAAGAGGATATTCAGATATCTAAAGGGAACTATAGACTATGGTTTATGGTATCCTAAATCAAAGAATGTACAACTTCATGTGTATACAAATGAAGATTGGGAAGGATGTATTGATGATAGGAAGAGTAATTCAAGAGGAGCAGTATTTCTTAGAGATAGGTTGGTTTCTTGGATAAGCAAGAAGCAAAACTGTATTTCTCAGACCATAGCAGAAGCTGAATAAGTTGTAGCAGCATTGAATTGTTCAACCATGGTTTGGATCAGGCAGACGGTTAAAGACTTTGGCATTCAGGTTGATTATCCTATTGTTATTCAATGTGATAACACTAGCACTATTAACATGTCTAAGAACTCTGTGATGCACGCAAAGACAAAACACATAGAGATCAAGTACCACTTTCTAAGAGAAAAGGTTGCAGACAAAGAAGTGAAATTAGAATATGTAAGCACCAAAGAACAATTGGAAAATATTTTCACAAAGCCTTTATCAAAGGATACTTTTGAGTATCTCAGAGAGAAGTTGGGAGTAATTCCCTCTCCTGAGTCTGATTAGATAAAGAAGCAAGTACATCAGTCCTGTGTGACTAATGAATGGTTGACTAATCTACTTCTGGAGTAGTACCTGTGCCTAATTTTTTATGGTGTCTTTTTCCATTGATTTCAAAGGAGGAGTATATAGTAAGGGGGAGCATATACTCTGGGGGAGTATAAAGATAGTCAAAAGAACTGGAGCAGTGTAGAGGAATCCTTAATGAGGATATTGAGAAGATTGTATAAGAAAGAGGACACCATGAACAGAGGATGTTTTTAATATCATATGCTGCCATCAATTTCAAAGGGGGAGATTGTTGGAGATTTGTTTATGTGCAATTGATTGATTGTATGTTTGTCATTGATGACAACATATAATACATAGTAGTGTTTCTGTATGTACTTATCAGAATGATGATATCCAGCCTTGCATGGTTAGATACATGTTGAAGATATGTTTATTATGTTATTTTAATACACGCAGATCTAGATATGATGTTTGAGTCAAGTTGTGTAATTCTATTATTGGCAGTTATAGTTCTGGAAGAGTATCTGTTCAGAGCCGACGTATGTAACATGTTTCTTGAGTTGCTCCTATCTTCAAGATATGCATGTGTATATTCATAATTAGTTATGATTTGATGATAGTTATCTAAAGGCGCCAAGTGTGTTTCAAGAAGATTGCAAAGTTAGAGATAATTTGGTGAGGCCGACTTAGTGAAGCGTTGTGACTATTCAGTTTGTGTTGTGTGGACTTAATATTGTTTGTGTGCTTAGTAAAGCCAACAAAGATGTTATGAAGAGTCATCTTATAGGTCCCATGATATCATACTTTGAGGAAGATACTTATAGCAAGTCATTTGTAATATGCTAAGTGTGAATGATATGAAAAGAGACAGAAAATGTACAGAGCAGAATATCAGATGTGGTTCATTCATCAAGAGTCTATGTGAAGAAGAAGTAGCAGATTACAATACACTAGAACTGATTAAGATAGAAGGTCTACTCTACAGTTCATCATCAGATATAGTGCATATCTATTCTACAAAAGGTTGTAGCCTTCACCATTGAAGCAGTGAGCTTTTGGACAGTGAGTCCACCACGCCTAATAGGGTTATTTGTAAAATACTCCTAATAGGGTCTGACCCTTAACCAGGTCACTATACTTATTGCTTTGTAAATAACAACTCCTAACAGGGTTGCAAGATCTTCTAACATGGATTACTATAAACAAGTATAGTTCATTGTGGGTGCTAATTCCCACCGAAGTTTTTACCATTTGGTTTCCCCGTAATCAAATTGTGTGTTGTGTACAATGTTATCTAATTAAGCATTTACTTTATTGTATTCTGAAGTTAAGGAAGTAAAAAAGAATTAAAGTTACTGATAACTGATTCCCCCCCCTCTCAGTTATCCTTTGGGACTATTCTAACACTAAGTTTGTGAATTCCTTTAGAACTGTCTTTTTGACTTGATGTTATTTTGATGAGTTTAGGCCCTCTCCCATTTGATTTTTAATCAAACAATCCATTAATACATCATAGAAGTGATATATTTCTAGTCAGACCAATTACATTTATTATATTTGTCATTCATAAAATTCAAAAAAATATGTAAAAATGTTTTTTCTTAATCATCCAAAGGTACTCATTGAAAACCATGGATAAGAACATGTCCAAAGATATGATTGAAAGGTGAAAATGGTACCCTAACCAATATTATAAATGAATGATATAACAGAGAACTCTCCAAATAAATTGACTTTAATAAAAAGTACTTTTTAAAAGTAGTAGGTTCAATTTCTCATGTGGTATATCAAAGATGGGATATCTCTAAGCACACTAACTTTCAACGAATTATCCAAAGCACAAAAAGTTTAAATCAATAGAGTGTATTTATGAAAATGTCAATATAAACCCTAGAATCTATCTATATCAGAGATGGAATATCTCTCTACACACTCGCTTTCAATGAATTATCCAAAGAACAATGAATTTAAGTACTCAATAGACGTGACCTACACAAACATGAATCTAAACCTTCTGTGAATATTAGAAAGCTCAAACCTTCCACATTGATATGGAATGACATTAAGAAATCAAAGGTGATTAGTGACCTAATCATTGCATTATGAACGTAATTATAATATAGAGGAGCTGAATATTAGTTTGAATTTTTTGAATCATAATCTTTTCAACACTATATCCGTGCCAAATATCAATTAGACAATAATAAATAAGAAAAAAACTAAAAGGAAGGAGAAAAATAAGAGATCTAATTTTGATTGAGTGTAAGAAGAAGATGTACATGCACCTATTGTAGCTTTGGCCACTTGTGAAATTAATGATGCATGGATGATTGAATCAGGTGTATTTTTCATATGACCTATAATAGAGATTATCTTTTTGAAAACTAACAATTAGATAGAGGTAAGTTGCACTTGGGTGATGATTCTGGATATCAACAATCATGGTAGAGTTAGAATCGGGTTTCTTGATGGTACAATAAAAAAGATTAATAGTATGTTGTATATCTATAGATAAATAAAATATGTTAATCTATGAGCGAATAATTAGATATTAACCTATATAGGTAGTCTATGTGCACTAGATTTTGGTAAATTACTAATCAATGTTTAAAAATTTATAATTTTATACTTTTTGGAAGAATTACATGAAATAAAAATTAACAATTTTTAAAATACTTTTAACTATAAAAAAATCATAAAGTTATTGTCCCTAATGATGTCACTTGTTCTAAATGTATTTCAGTTGACCTACCCCTTTCTTTTGTGGGTGAGTATTTTCTAATTGCAAGTATGGATCTACTTAGACAATTTTACAATGTACAAAGAAACTTCACATCAACAAGAAGAAACAAAGATCTGATTCAAATTAGTTAGTAACTTTGTTGGATCCAGCTCTGATGTTTCTATACTGGTTTTCCTATTTTACTATTTTTTATAACAGTTATTTTCTAGTTAAGGTTTACATGATTTTGGTAAGATTTGTAATAGGTTAGGGCCTTGGTGTGGGCGCACCAAGGCCATTTCATACATTAGGATTCAAGTAGTAGGTTTATAGATGTGTTGATTATTTTGAGTTGAATAAGGTCTATTGATACCATTTATAATCTTTTTTATAAAGTAAAGTGGGCTCCTTTAATGTTGTTTTGTAAAAACTTGTCAAAGGATGTAAAAGTTGCTATGCAACTTGGGTAATTTTGGCTTTGTAAATAATATGAATGGTCATATGTTTGAAAATGAGTTATATACCATTGGGATTCAGTTTTATTATGTTTAAATACCCTCACAACCTCAAGCCAAGTGTGGTGGAAGAAGAATTTATTGAAATTAATAAAAGTGTCCACGTTTCCTGTACTTTTTCTATATTTTTCTAATTTACAATGAATTGTACGTACATGTACAACTTGGTAATGACATGAAGCTAATTTGAATTAATATATCTTTGAGTCTTATTTCATTTTCACCTATTTTGGTAAGATTTGATGGAGTTTAGACCAAGTTATGGCCATTTTTTTTAAGGCAACTTGTTGAGCTGAGGCTTTGAAGGGTTTGTAGACCGCTTTGACCATTTGAGGCATAAACCACAATTAAAAAAATATAAAAATCAGATTATTGAATTTTTTTAGGATGATCTAAAATATTTTGGTGGTTTCAGAGTGATACAATGGTGTTTTCATCACATTTGAGGTAGCCCTAGGTGGAGTTTTACTAGTTTTCAAGTAAACAAAGAAGGTGTGAGTGGTTGGTTTTGAACATAAGTTAATGGGACTAGAAATATAAAGGTTTGGGAAGCATGAATAGGCCTAATAGAAGATTTATGTGCTATTGGTAGAGTTTGGAAATGTGTGGCTACAATATTTCCAATAAACCCTCTTGGTTTAAGCCCATAATAGGCCTGGAGTGAGGGCTTGGTCGTTATAAATTTTTTTGGTCATATCTCCTAATAAAAATGATGTATGATTTCCTTTGATTTCCTTTTATAGCCTTTCTAGATTATTGGAGTTGAGTTTTTGAGTTAGGAGGATGATTCATTGGTACTTGCTTTGTAAAACAGACCTAATTGGTCCTTAGAAAACTGAAATCAGTAATTTTGGGTTGACGTATTCTAAAAAATGCTTATCTACATTTTTGATATGTTGTACAAAATATAAAGGAGTATCCTAAAATATCATCATTTTGGCCAGGGTTCAGCTATATAATGAATTATGTTTAGAAAATCAGTTATGGATAGATAACCCCAATTTGTGAAGGAATCATATTATGACTACACCAAGGGTCAATGGTTGTGCCTTAGTTGGATATTTGTGAATGTTGTAAGCCCCAAATAAGTCCTAGTTGTTGGGTGGACAGGGTTTGAAGTCATTCCAAGAAGTTGTGTTCATTTTTACCATAACTAATGAACACAAGGTGTATGGGCAAGTTTGGGAAAAGATTCCCTTGTTTGGATTTTTGAGGCATCAAATTTTGAATTATTACATTTTTGTATCTATGACCCTTCCCATCCTCTGCATTAGGCCCTTCTCCGCTTAATTTAATAAAAACTAAATATGTTTTTAAAAAAATTAATAGAGAAAATTTTTATTTAAAAAAATTAATAGAGAGAAATTTTTTATTTAAAAAAATATTAGAAATTATTTAAAAACTTACTAGTTCACATCATTTTCATGTATTTAATTATTTAGTTGCAATAAGTGAAAAAGTTGAAAAAATAATTTAGCATCTAATTCCAATGTCTTATTGCAATCGAAAGGTGGGACATGCTATTATGAGATCACCTATAAAAATAAAGATCTAAATGTTTAAAGTGGGACACATTATCAAGAGATCACCTATAGAAATATAGATCTAAATGCCAATTTTTATTTGAAATACATTTTAACAAAATAAATTGTTCGTAATTGTATATTTTAAACTGCAATTAACTTAATGTAAATATTCAAAGAAACTAAAAGATAACTAAAAAAAACTATAGAAGATTGTATTGACTAAAAATGAAATAAACTCACACTTAATTTTTTGAATTAGCTCAACAAGACTCGGTTATTTAAAATGAAACTATGTGAGTATTGTAACTACATTTTTAGATGACTAAAAAATAAAAATTGTAGAATATTTTATGTGCACACACACACACACACACACTCATGAAGAGCATTTTTTAATATCTTCAAAACTACAAAAAAATAGAAATAAGAGAAAAGAAGGTGAGTAAAAAGAATAAACACCCTAGAGAATGATACATACATAAAGAGCATTCTTGGGTATTTTCACAACTAATCAAATAAGAACAAAAGATAAAGAAGATGACTAAAAATGATTAAAATCTTAAAGAGTGATTTATAATGAACACTAGCCTTGAATATTAATGATATCATATTTCCACACTCCATAATTATTTTAGTTCTAGATTTCTATAATCCACAATAAATGAAGAGTATTCTTGAGCATATTTACAACTACTCAAATTAAGATGAAAGATAAAGAAGATGACTAAAAAGAATAAAATTCTAGAAAGTAATATATACATAAGTGATATTCTTGAATATTTTCACAACTATTTAAATAAGGATGAGAGATAAATTAAATGATTAAAAAGAATAAGACTTTAGAGAGTAATGTATATATGAACAGTATTAATAAATATCTTTATATTCAAATATGGAAAAAATAGGGAAAAAATAAAAGAAGATCACTTGAAAGAATAAAATCCCTGAAGACATGATATATACATAAACATTGTTCTTGAGCATCTTCACTACTACTCAAAAAGATGAGACATGAAAAAGATGAGTAAATCTTTCGTTTATGGGGGAAAGCATCCCAATCCATTGTAGACGTTTGTTGTACATCACCTTGGGAATTAGTGGCTACTTTATCGCCCTAGAGCCGAGGTAAAGGAATGTGTCGATTAAGTGAGTCAACTAGGGGTCCATTTAAAGGGCCCCATCTTTTAACGAGCATCTCTCCAACAACAGTAAACACCATGCTCCCAAAGCTAATTATGATTGGGAACGGGACCTACTGGTTTGGTGAGCAATCATCCGTGTACCGTAATGTTTCTCCGTAGCCTTCCTTGCTTTCTTACTCTACTTAAGGAAAGAATAAGCTTATAATCTCAGTTTACTGCCTATGTAAGTAAATTGTGTAAGAGATAATTGAGGTGACGATTATGCTTTTACCTTCACCATAATGTGTTGTTTCAAACAGTGGATTTGTATTGTGTAAATGATGCAAGCATTGTAATTAATTGAATTTCATTGATTTTTACTCTATTTTTCTACAAAGCTTTGCTTGTATATTTCACCTAGATCCTACTATGCGACTACATCTACTACAAATATTAAGAATAGTTATAATCGTACATCATTACCTTGATTATATCAGCAAAACTTAGTTGTACATTATATCATATAAAATTTATATCTAATCAAATATCCAAATCTCATTTAGCCTCTTTCTTAATTGATCTTTGAAATCTGCTATTGAAATTGCCCACTATGATTTCAATCCTCTCCTTCGTTTAAACCGTGGTTATTATTCTATTTAACAGAATCAGGGCTTATTTTGGACGGTCTTCTATATTGAAAGGGTGTTTCAGAATTCTGGTAAGAGGATGACTTGCCATGTTGGTGACCTAAGGTTTGCTTAATCTATTTAACGCTACTACAGGAATTTGCGTGTGAGCTGGCCTACGTTTCATGTGATTACCGATGCAGGAGAGGCAAGTAAATTCACTGTTGCAAAATTTATATCTGGGAATTCATGGTTACCTTCCACTGGTGTCGCATTCCAGTCTGGTCTACTTCGTTGAGAAATATCTAACTTCTCCGTACTGTTCCTTCTACTTTGTATTGACTAGCTCTGCTTTTTGAGTTGAAATCCAACAGTTGTTTTTAATTGGGGAATATTATTTATTGTCTTTCCCTCCAAGTGGTGGCTGTTTGAATTCTCTCATTCGAATAGCCTACTTAATTGATGTTGTTGTTGTATTGTAATATCTCTTTTCGACATAATAAAGTATTCTCTGCTCTCAATGTGGATGTAGGCTTTTATGCTAAACCACAATAAATACATGTTGTGTCTATTTTTTGTTTGTCTATTTAAATCTGCTATTCTCGTCTCTCTGTTTATTATAGTTTTACAATTGGTATCAGAGCGGGTTAGAACTGCTGGTTGAGAAACATAAAGGATTTCTTCAAAAGTTATGGAAGATTTAAGAGTGCAAAAATTTTCTGGAAAGAACTTCGGAATATGGAAGATCCAGATGAAATCTTTGCTGATCAAGAAAAGCCTCTCACTCGCAATCGAAGGGAAGACAAAGAAGCCAAGCACAATAAGTAACGAAGATTGAGAATCACTGAATGAAAAAGCCAAAGCAACAATTATTCTCTCTTAAAATGATAATGTGTTGTACAATGTTGCGAATGAAGCAACGACAAAGGATGTATGGGACAAACTCATAGCCATATATGCAATGGCATCCACAAAAAATAAACTCTTCATTATGAAGAAGTTATACAAATTGAAGATGAGGGAAGATGAGGCCATGACGAATCATCTCAATGATTTCAATACTTTGATCAGCTAAGCGGACTCGGTTGGCATGAAACAAGACAATGAGAACAAGGTTGTCTTGTTGTTGTGCTCTCTTCCAAACAGCTGGGATGGAGTTGTAACCGATGTTGCCACTACAACATCAAGAATGAAAAAGTTATCATTTGATGAAGTTCCAGCAACTCTTCTCAGCGAAGACATGAGAAGGAAGACTATGGAGTCTTCAACCAGCAAAGCTTTAACAATGGTGAGTACCAAAAATAGGGGAAGAAGCCATAATAGAAGTAGAAATAACGACAATCGGAGGTCTCAATCTACAAGAAGATCGTAGTCAAGAGGTAGACAAAATGGTTGTTGGTTTTGTGGTAAAGCTAGTCATGTTAAGAGAGATTGTCGCAAATATAAAAAGGCGCAAGAAAGGGTTTTGGACAGCAAAGAAAATATTGCACATGACAAGGATGATGGTATTTTAGTAATTTCTGCAAGCGACACAAAATAAAAATTTTGGGTCGTGGATTCCGGTGCTTCTTTTCATGTCACTTCTTGCACGAATTTGCTCACAAATTATCAAGAAGGTAAATTTGGAAAATTTTATTTGGGTGATAATAATTATTGTGAAATTATTGGCAAAGGTGATGTTGTTTTTCCATTGGAAGGAGGAGGCCAATGACTTCTCAAAGATGTTCATCATATTCCAAAGCTAAAAATAAATCTGATTTATGTCAGTCAATTACATACACAAGGTTTCCATACATTTTTCTTTGTGGATTCATGGAAGGTAACCAAAGGTTCTATGGTGATTGCCAAAGGCAATAGAGTTGGTAGTTTGTATCTTTTAGAGCATCCTAGTAAGGTGGGAGATGCTATGACAGTCATAGGCAGTGATGTAGTTCTTTGGCATCAAAGGTTAGGCCATATGAGAAAGAAAGGCCTTGAAGTGATGCTCAACTGTGATCAATTACCAGACCTAAAATCTGCAGATTCAGAATTCTGTGAACATTGTTTTTGTGGAAAACAAAAATGGGTCAGCTTCTTAAAGAATGGACATGACAAGAAGACAACACCACTGGAGCTAGTACACTCGAATGTCTTTGGACCTGTAGACATAACTTCTTATGGAGGTGCAAAATATTTTGTTACTTTTCTTGATGACCATACTCGAAAAGTGTGGATTTACATGATGTCTCGTAAATCTGAAGTATTTTCAAAATTTAAAATTTTCAAAGCACTTGTTGAAAATCAAAGTGGTCATAAAATAAAATGTTTAAAGACGGATAATGGGGGTGAATTCTATTCTTTGAAGTTTGATAATTTCTTTGCAGATTATGGTATTCGTAGAATCAAGGTTGTCCCATATACTCCATAAGAAAATGGGCAGCGGGAAGGCTGAATCGAACCACTCTTGAGAAAGCTAGATGAATGCTTTCTAATGCTGGTTTGGGAAAAGAATTCTAGGCGGAAGCATGTAATACCGTTGTTTACATAATCAATCGCATTCGCTCATCTCAATTGTATTTCGGTATTTCAGAAGAAGAAGAAGAATGGTTGGGAAAGAGAATTTCTTATTCTCACATTCGGGTGTTTGGTTGTTAAGCATTCATTCATGTTCCTAAGGAGAAGAGGAATAAACTTGATTCAAAATCGCAGTGATGTATATTTGTAGGCTATGGAGAAGATCAGTTTGGTTTTCGTATGTGGGATCCAATTGAAAAGAAAATTGTAAGGAATCGAGATGTGGTTTTTAATGAAATTGTGTTTCCAGCTCTGTCAGAAGAAACACATGGAAATGAACATATTCCTTTGTTTGATATTACCAATAATGACATTAGTTAGCCTCACATCTCCTACCAAGGCTATAATATAGCACATCCTCAGCACATGACACCCACCTCTATCTTAGCCCCAATTCCATCCATAACTCAATCCTTTGATTCTGAATCTTCCTCCTTTCATACATAGTCTGCACACAATGAAGTATCCAGATACAATACTGACATTGCTTTATCTCCAGTTGTGAATGACATTGTTTTACCTTGGTCCCCTACGCAAAATTTGTTTAATGCAGGAGCTTCAAGTGATAGCGTAGATGGCAGCACTAGTAATGTCTCTCCTACTAATGAAATACCTGGCAGCGCATATGACAAAGGAGGTTGTGCGTGGCAATGGAAGACTGCCACGAGCCCCTCCACAACCATGGGCAGTACAGACCGTTCTCTCATGGGAGAGACCAGCTCTCCCGTCCCACTCCTTAGCGCTCCCATCTGCCACCAAAAGCACATTGTTTGTCCACTTCATGTGCAAATAAGTACCCCTTTCCATGCACATCACGTCCTTCCCAATAGTCATGCGTAGAATGGGAGTGGAATTGGTGATGGGCTTTTGTCCCCATCCCCTTCTAACACCACACCCTACATACACAGGCAAAAAAATTGTAAATTTGTTTACAATCCGCACTCACAGCATAGAGAATAGTGGGTGGATAAATTAGGAGCAACAGTTGAAATCAACAACAAGTTTTGACAGGAAACAGGGGAGAAGGTAAATCAAGTTTTCTATAATACAAATTTTGGAAGTTCATTGTCTGATTCAGCAAACAGCTCTACTTAAATGGATGATAATTCTAAAACACGGGATGCATATTCTCCAAATAGAGATGTTGCATTGTCCATTGAGGAAAACACATTATTTCCTTTAAGAAGGTCTACAAGACAGCGCAAGCTACCTTCTAAATTTTTAGATTATGAACTTCTATTTGCTGAAGAGGCAGAGCCCGAATTGTTAATTTTGGAGCAAGTTTAACCGGCCACTTATAAAGCCGCTTGTCTAAGCTGTGATAGGGATAAATGGATGACTACTATGAATGAAGAAATCAGCTCTTTGGAAGGTAACCACACTTGGGATTCGTTCTCTCTGCCATCAAATCGGAAACCACTTATGAACAAGTGGGTTTATAAACTGAAAGATGAAGGCAGAGGTACAAAATACTATAAAGCTCGATTAGTGGTAAAAGGATACGCTCAGCAAGAAGGGATTGATTTTATGGGGATTTTTCCCCTGGTTGTTAAAATGACAACCATCAGACTATTTTGGAACTCACAGTTGTGTGGGATCTTTAGCTGGAGAAGCTTGATTTAAAGACTGCATTTCTACATGGTGATGTGGATGAGGAGCTATATATGGAGCAGCCTCAAGGTTTTATTGACAAAGGGAAAGCACATTATTATTGTAGGTTAAGAAGGAGTTTGAATGAGCTCAAGCAAGCCCCACGACAATGGTATTTGAAATTTGATTTCTTCATGGTTGATCAAAACTTTATAAGATGTGAATCTGATCCATGTATTTATTACAAGAAACTTCCAAATGGTGAATTCATTATTGTTCTTTTATATGTTGATGACATGTTGGTAGCCGACACAAGTTCTCGAATTATAGGTGAGCTTAAAACCAAGTTGGAAATTAAATTTGCCATGAAGGACTTAGGGGCAGCCAAGGAGATTCTTGGTATGACACTCACACGGGATAGAAAGAAGAAATAAATTACTTTATCTCAAAAGGATTATATTCACAAAGTTGTGGACAGATTTGGCATGACTGATGCAAAAATAGTTTCTACTCCTTTTGCTTCTCATTTTAAATTTTCTTCTGAATTGTATCCAAAAACACAAGAGGAAAAGGAATTCATGGACAAAATTCCTTATTAATCAACTATTGGTAGCATAATGTATGCTATGGTTTCCACTTGTCCCTACATTGCCCATGTAGTGGGAGTAGTAAGTAGGTTCATGAGCAATCCCAGGAAGCTTCATTGGGAAGCGGTTAAATGGAAACTAAGCTATTTAAAAGGCACTTCAGATTATGGTTTATGTTTGGGTGGAAAAAAATAAATAGTTGTAAGGATTCACGGATTTAGATCTTTCCAGAGATTTGGATAAAAGGAGGTATACTACCGGTTACACTTTCATGTTTGTCAGAGCTTCCATTAGCTAGGCCTTGAGACTGCAACACTCTATTGCTCTTTATTCTACAGAAGCTGAATACTTGGCTCTTTCTAAAGGTGCTCGGGATATGATTTAGTTGCAGCGTCTACTTGGTGATATGAAGTATCAACAAGATGATTATGTTTTATTCTATGATAGTCGCAGTGCCATTTTTATGGCTCACAATCATGCATCTTAGTGATGTTCTAAACACATTGAAATTCATGCTCACTTCGTGAGACACATGGTCGAAGAAGGAAAGTTGAAGGTTGTTAAGATTGACACTAAGGTCAATCTGGCTGACATATTCACCAAATTTGTACCCAAAGAGAATTTTGAATGTGCTAGGGCTTCCCTTAGACTTGTGAAGAAGAGGTAAATCAGAAAGAAGAGTAGGGTAATGCTTATCAGTAGCAGCGTTCGTTGGCCATCAGGTGGGAGATTGTTTTTGATTGCTTGCAAAAATAGGTTTTATGGGGACCCTAAACCCCTTACAACCATTACAAAAAAAAATAAGAATTAAAACCGCTACATAGAAACAAGATTGAAACCCATCCCGCAAAACCCAGGACCAAAACAAAAAACCAAAGAAAAAGCCAGAAACCAGCTAAGCCACTCGGCAACCAAAAAGAAAAAATGGTCCAACAAAAAAGTAGGGGAACAACAGGATCTAGGAAAACTCCAGGAGAGTGCCTTTTGCTTCCTTCTTAGCCTTGGAGACATTTTTGATAGCAGCATTGAAGTCCAAAAGATCCAAAATCCTTTCTTGGATGTTCTTCTTTTTGTTGGAATGCATGCGCTTGCCCAGGCCTGCATCCTCCATATCATCTTTTTCATCCTTAATCTTCACAATAGGGGAGCTAGCATCTAACTCCGATTTGATGGAGTTAAAACACTCCATGGAAAAAACCATAAAGATATTATTATCCTTCATGTGTTTCTTCACAGTGTTCTCCAGGATGTCAAATCGGTCTCGCAGAGTCTTCAAATTATTTTCATCCTCCTTGTTCTTTTTTCCATCAACCCCGGCCGACCTAGAATCCTGATTACCTTGAATAAAATCCACTCGAGCATACAGAGCACAGAAGCTGAGATGGAGGCTTTTGATTTCCTTAAAGACTCATTTCATAAGTCAAAACGCGTACATAGACATTGCCTTCGCAATTTGAATAACTCCGAATGGGGGTTCAATTTTGTCGTTCGTGTCATCTTAAAGGAGTTGAACATTTTGCTCCTGCATATCAATCGTTCTTGAAAAAGGGATATTCCTAGAACTAGAAGGGATATTACCCTTCTCAGTA
Source organism: Thuja plicata (assembly GCA_018584345.1). NCBI lineage: Eukaryota > Viridiplantae > Streptophyta > Pinopsida > Cupressales > Cupressaceae > Thuja > Thuja plicata. The sequence goes on from MU223492.1 coordinate 7,842,827, forward strand.
GTGTCCTAACCTAGGGTATCCTCCTTCTTCCTCTCTAACTACACTTCCATGACCACCTCGAGCTTCGGAGAAATGGGCACATCATGATCTTCAAAACTTGCATAGTTGACCAATATAGGAACTTTCTGACCACTCACATACCCCTCGATGTCTTCAAGTTCAATTCCATTCTCCTTGGTAATATGGTCAAACAGATACTTGTCATCTTTGTCGCTAGAAACACTCACTGAGACCGACAGAGACTCGTTACTCTCGTCTTCAGACTAGGAGTGGGGGATATAATCGATTTCCTCATAATTGTCAGCTCTGCGATATCTTCCCCCACCCTAATCCTTTTACCTGATGCTTTTGCAAAGCCAGAGTCTCTCAGCGAGAGAATAAGGGGACTGGTAACTATAATTTTCTTAACATGCTCTACAATAAGGAGAATCAGGCCCTCATGTAGAATGGGCTTACTTTCCTTTTTCCTGTGGTCGATAATACTATGATGGAGAAAATGCAAAAAGTAGAAAGGAAATGAAACCCTCACCTTATGTCAGAAATGACATAACAACATGAAATGGTAAGAATGAGCCCTTTTATACCTCCCATCTAGTGAGATGTACTCCATAACAGGTGTTAGCACCTTCACCAAGAACTCCTTGATTAGGTGGGAGATTGTTGAGTTGAAGTCCAACGGTTGTTTTTAAATGGGGAATATTATTTATTGTCTTTCCTTCCAAGCAGTGGTTGTTTGAATTCTCTCATTCGAACAACCTAATTAATTTTGTTTTTGTTGTATTGTAATCTCTTTTTGACATAATAAAGTATTCTCTGCTCTCAATGTGGATGTAGGCTTTTATGTTGAACCACAATAAATCTGTGTTGTTTCTATTCTTAGTTTGTCTATTTAAATCTTCTATTATCATTTCTCTATTTATTATAGTTTTACATTGCTGGCAAAAAAGAAAAGAAAAAAAGAAGTTATTGCATGTCGTTTGTAGTCTATGGATATGATATTGTGCATCCTGATAATAGATCATAGAATCTGATCACAATTATATCTAGAAGCTACAAATAATATCCATATAGATTTTGGAAATCTTATCATTCGACCTTATTGCATTTCTAAACTAAAAGTCATAAATTAATATACAATTCTAAATTATTAATGTAGAATTTTATATAATTCAAATTTTAAATTTTAATTTGTTTGTCCCTTCTAAATGTCAATGATTGCAATTTTTCTTTTATTTTTTAAATAAATTACCTGAGGAAATGTTATCTTAAAAGTCATTTTTAGAATTCTTGATTCGTATCTCATCATTCTATTACAATGATTCATCAATGATTGTAATTTTTTATCACCTTTTTAAAACATGGATGAGCATTAAACAATCCTTTTTATAGGTTAAAAGTTTCTTCTATTAAAATTTTAAATTATTTAATCTATAATTTCTATATTATTTGTATTTTAAAGTTTAATTCATTTGTCGTTTCTAAATGTCAATCATTAATACTTGTCTTTTCTAGTTATGCTATTATAATAATTCATTAATAATTTCAATTATATATTAACTTTTTCAACATGCATGAAAATGATTAAAATAGCTCATCTTTATTAATTTTGTTCTCATCCTTTTTAATCAAAAGTGATGATGGCTCATTTAGATTTATCTTTTAACTTTTATTTCACAATCAACTTTTTCCAACATGCATGAAAATGATTAAATTAATTCTTTAATAATAATTTTATTATCGTCTTTTAGTATCATGAGTGATGACTCATTTGAATTTATCTTTTACCTTTTATATCACAATCACACTACTTTGTGTGTTATAGAGCAACAAAATATATTAGATCTTTATATTTGATGAGTACATATACCTTAATGGTAGAAAATAATATATTTATCATGCATTTTAATCTTTAGAGAAGCAAGGACGTAAGACACTTTTAAAAATAAAAATAACTATATATGAGTACATATATAACATAAATAATAAAAATTAGAATTTTGAAATTTTCCTACTTTATTCGTTGTAACTTTTGATTGTCTTTAATCGGGTTAAATTGTAATTGGGCGGAGAAGTGGGGTTTTCTTGCTATCTCTTTCCCCATGGAGCTCTTGAACTAGTTTTTTTATTATATCCAGTGGTATTTTCCACTTTCGCCAAAAAAAACATAAATAATAAAAATTTGTATTAGATAAATGAATTTGGTTAAAATACAAAAAAAAATGAATTCAATATTTTGAAAATTAAAGAAATAATAATATGTTTAATTGAAAATTCAAATGGATGACAAAAATTATTAGTTAATTATGCAGAACTGTTCGTAAAGATAAGATGAACATTTTGGATTCATTGTCTTTCACTTTTGGTCATTTTTATGACTTCTGACTTAATTCAATAAGTCTAAATCTAAACTATCTCACAAGCCTTACATGGATAAACAAATCTAATCAAAGCAAAATTTTGAATGTTGCATTCAATTTCCTTGATAAATAATTGGGAACATAATAAAATTTTGAAGACACCCTGAATGCATACATACTACGAATTCTCTTGTAAATTATCCTAATGTTGGGGCAAGGCCTTGTACACATGACAAAAAATGAAATATTTATAATATTGTAAAATAAATAAATATTTAGTGTGGTGCATCTAGGAAATGTGGTGACCACACTAAATATTAATTTTGATCCACTTATATTGTTGTAAGTAATATTTGGTTAGTTATTTTATGTGTGAGAGATACAATAATTTAATATTATTTAAAGAAAGATATTTAATAAAGTGGAAATTTTACACTCAAAAAATAAATGAGGGGTCAATAGCTTTTTGTTCTCATGATTTTGAGGCACACAATTTTATCTTACAATTTGAGTGTATTTGAATGAGCTTGAGTCTATATAAGCAAGCACATGTTTAGTAGTAAAATTTGGTTGGATGAGATTACAATCTAATTAGATTGTCATTTATTCAACTACATTGTCATCTTCTGTTGCATTTAACTTATCAACATTTTCAAGGAAATAGAGTTCATTCATAGAACTTTTCAAATATTCTTGAAAGAAATATTTTTAAACTTGTGGAATAGAAGTAGTGCACATAAAATTTTAAAAATATAGAATAATAGAAGTAAAGAAAATACACAATAGTTTTAGCTAGAAAGATTCTTATAAGTAAAAATTATAGCATATTAAAAATCTTATTATAAAAAATCAATCAACGTCCAATACAATAATGAATCTCTCTTATTTCATCCTTAAGCTTGTGTAGATATAAACATTAAAATAAATTTTACGATCATTTTCTTTAGAGGCGGAAAGGAGTTTCATTGGAGAGAAGGTTGCTTGTAGTTGGGAGCTCACTACTATTCGAAGCTGGTTGGTTTTGGATTCTTTCTTTGAATCATTCTTGAAGGTTTCAGGAACCTTGGTAAATCCACTCTTCCTCCTCCCATTTTTGGCTTGGGAGGTTGTCTCTATTTCAGTTGGCTCTTCTATGGTTCTCTTGAGATTGATTGTGATGATTAGGAGTGCCTTTCAAAACCCCTTTGAGGTTTGGGGAGCCTTTCAAAACCCCATAATTTTAGCTGGTGTTTTGATAATCAATTTTGTGAGGCTGGTTATGGTGATGGTTTTGGGAGCCATGTTAAAACCCAATGTGAGGTGGTTTGTGATCATGATTTTTGTAGCCATGTTAAAACCCAACGTTAAGGTTTGGGGAGCCTTCCAAAACCCTATGAATCACCTTGTTTGGGAGACTATTTATTTGATGTGATGCTTTGGCCTAGGTGTTTTGATCTTTGGGGTAGCTAGAGCTTTCTATGAGATTTTCTTTTTAGATATTGTCTGGTTGCTAGTTTTGGGTTTTTGTTTTGTAATGATTTATCTTTTGCAACTATTTATCTAAGTATGGTTCTAGATCCTCCTCAAAGTATGATTGTAAAGGTTTTTGGGGCCCCTTAAAACCCTTTTTTATCCTAATAAAAAACAAATGGTATATGTGAATACTTCAAAAAAATTGTCAATGTATAAAATGGCAAAAATAATACCTAAATTTTATGTAAATACTTCAAAAAAATTGTGAATATATAAAATGGACAAAATAATACCTAAATTTTCCCAAAAAAAAATCCTAAACCAACTAGTGAGGATGATACGATCAAAATCAGTAGAAATAAAAAATAGACAACGCTTATTTGATTGATGGTGGCTGAATGAACAATGTTAATCTTAAAATATTTTTCTTTACAAATCCTTAGACCGGGAAACTAATCTTAATGATCATGTGTGAATTTTTCTAGACTATAGGTGTGTGATAAAAATGTGTCACACTTCTATGAATCATTCCATCCAAGGTTGCTCAAGAATGAGGCCTCAAATATCGATCCATAGCTCTCTAGTCATGGAGTGCAAAGGTGTGAAATAGAGGCCCTCAGATTGACCTA
>MU223492.1:7852924-7889215 GCA_018584345.1 Thuja plicata
GCAAGTGTGGTAAGGTTATTTTGATTGTCAATAAGCTCAACGGTGTAAGTAGTAACTTGATCTTGCTTAGGAGAAGATTTAAGACATGGTGGAATGAATGAGGAAGGGCGTAAGGGATCAAAAGAACTATGATGTGGATAAGAGACATCATAAATAGGATTGGATGACATGGAGGTTTCTTGATCTTGATCTTTTTTTATGTTCTTTTTTTTATCATTTTTAGAGTCCTCTTGACATAGAGCCACTTCTAAGGACAAGGAAGCATGTTGGAATTGTATGGGAGACTTGGGAAGAGATGATGAAGGATTAGATGAAGTAGGCATTATATCATATGAAGGCTTAGGATCTTTAGGTTTAGCATTATTGAAAGTATTTGCAGCCAAGTGAAGGTTAGCTTGAGTTTCTTTAAGAGGTAGCCCTTGAGGACGACTATAGGGAACTACATGAAAAGCATTAGGGCTTCTTTCAGATGAAGGATTTGTGGAAGATTTGGAAACTTTAGGAGATGTATGAGTATTGGAGGAAGTAGAGGATGGAAGGGAATCATTACAAAACAACGGTTCATCATTAACATGATCTTGCTTGAGAGTGCAATCTTTATTTTCAGCATGAGAATCCTTGGAAGAGTGATGCTTGTAGTAGCTATTTTTATAATCAATGTGATAAAATTTCTCTTCCTCAATAGAAGCATCAAAGAGGCATTGTTTACGAAACTCATCAAAGTCTCTTTCAAAATCAGAATCATATGGATCACCATCACGATCTATCCAATAGGATGGCCCTTTAGTAAGAACAAGCACACAATGAGGAGGACTATTAGGAATAGAAGTGTCATAATCATGTCTATGTATTTCATCATAATATCCATCATCAGAATAGGCAACAAAGTCATCAGAGTCATAATAAATGGGATCCCTAGAGTCATCAAAGATGGGCATGTCATTCGTCATAGAAGAGGTATCACAAGGCTGATCACGCTGCTCATTATGGTATGCATTTTGAAGATAACTATGACCCTTGGGAGAAGTAGAAGAATGAGATCGTGAAGAAGAAGGATGTGAGTACCTAGTGGAAGAAGAAGATTTGGATGATGAGGAATGATGAGAAGACTTAGAAGATGAAAGATGTTTGGAATAAGGAGATCGTAACATGATTGTGTCCATGATTCTGGCAAAGGCATCTAATTCACTTGCTCGTTTATATATCATTTTTTCCAATTTATCATCCATGAACTTTTTGGAAAAACAACACTCTTTGAATTGAGCAATAAGTTCAAGATCATCTATCCTTAAGAGAGGTTCCATAACAAGATATTTGAAATTCATGGTTCTAGAAAAAGGAGGAATCAAGAATAGAAGTGATAGAATAGATGAAAATAGAAAAAGATAGACTAGATAATAAGAGGAAAAGAATCAAGAAGACATGAAGATCTTAGGAAGAAGAGGAAGAAGCATGAAAGAAGAGAAAGAATGGGAATGAAAGACTAGGAAGACATGGGAGATGCGGAAGAAAGAAGACCAAGAGTCATTTTGTGTAAATTGATACCATTTAAGCTCATTTGGATGTTGAGCAGCATGTCATAACAATCTTTGGAGAGATACATTGAAGTTTTTATCAGTCAGCAGCTCAAATTTGTTCATTTTAATTGACCAACTAGATGCATTAACAGATTTTATCATGAATCAAGCACATAAGATAGCAATCAGGGAGTTCAAGCAATCAATGTCTTTAAACAATGAGCAAGGGACAAAGCAACCTTGCACATGAACATAGATAGTAACATAGTATTCTACTCCATAAGAATCTTACTTGTGTATGTTCTCAAATGTTTTGCAATCACACACATAGTCCTAGAAAATAAAAAGTTGGTTGCACTATGGTTCTTAGTAATAGTTTGACTCTACAACTTTTGCAATTTCAAGTGGGTGAAATCCAATCCCGGCGCACCGAGGTTTTGACACAGTCCAAGAATTTAATCAATCAAGAGCTGCTGAGGAGATCTAACAACCCACAAGAAACTACACCCATGGAGATTTCTTCCACAAGGACATTTATATAGCGGTTGTCACTACCATGAAGAAAATGGCTATTACCGCTTGAGGTTCTGTCCACGTGGTTGACCCAATAAAGAGAATTTCCACTATGGTTAACCCTCTCTAACAAGGAAGACTCACAATATGGACCACATGGGGACTTAGTTCAGATTCAAGGGTTCCAAGTTTTTGATTCTCCCAAAAAGAAAAAAGAGCATAATCCTCTAGCATCTTCACCTCACCAAAACATAGCAAACATGATTCATTGACCCACTAATTTTAAATCACCTTATTCAAGGCTCGCACAATAATAAATGACACCAATCTCCCAAAGAGAGAAAGTATTGTCAAAAGTTGAAGTCCAAACAAGGTTGACCAATGAGATGAAAACAAAATCCTTCCCTACCTACAAGGGGATCTATCGTCAAGAAGAGCTTCACATGTAAAACAAGTGAATAAAGCCCACTCTCTCAAGATCACCACAAATAGTGTTCATAGGGCCTAATTACTATGTGAAACATGTATGCAAGAAAGCAAATCTAGGTCCATTTTTAGAGCACCAATTAGAAATGTGATCTATGAAAGAAAGAAACACTCAAGCTAAACACATGAGATGTTCATTTTAATTCTCAAAATCCAAATGTTATAGAGATCAAAAAAATACCTTAAATCCAATGCAACGTGAATCATTTTGTTGTTTATCCAAGCAAGTCTAAGCAATCCTCACGAACTCTCCAACAAGCAAGACAAGCTAACAAGCAAATAAGATATGCAATGTATATTAAACTTATATCAAACCCTAGGGTTAGATCTAAAAATCAATTGTTAGAAGCAATAATAATCAGAAAATAATCCAAATGACAACTCACATCATGTATTTAACCATGTGAAAAATAAATGCAAGCTAATCATTAAATGCCCTTTTTTTAATTTTGCTTTTTGACCTAGTCAACAAGATCTGATTTGTTTGATATGAATTTGGATCCCAAACCCTAAATATAGAAAAGCAACCCCTATTAAAAAATAGAGAGCTTTCTAAAAATGTCAGAATTTTAAAAAGATCTTTTAATTTGTGCCCTAGGGATCTATTTTCCCAAAATAGATCATTTTTCATAAATCGACCAAATGATCTATAATATTGCATCCAAATTTAAAAATCAAAGAATGGACCCCCTGTAGAATTTAAAGAACTTTCCAAAAATGTAAATATTTCTAAAACATTTTCTGATTTGCCCCAAAAATTAAGGTTTTATGAAATATAAAGAAAAAATTATAAAAAATTCAAAATACCTCAGAAAATTTAAATTTTTTTACTAAAGCTTCTCTGATATGTTTCCAACTTGAAAAAAATATTTCAGACCAAAACTCTAAGCCATTTGGGAGATATGATCAAATCTTTGAAAATCTAAGGTTTTCATCTCCAAGCAAATCTGCACAAGGGTTAGGCTTGAAAAACTTTAATAAAATAACCATGTAAAAATTAGAAAATCTAAGATCTAAATAAAATAGAGGAAAATTAGGAGCATCATGCCCTACAGTGGGTGCCAAAAATGTGTGATAAAAATGTGTCACACTTCTATGAATCATTTCATCCAAGGTTGCTCAAGAATGAGGCCTCAAATATTGATCCATGGCTCTCTAGTCATGGAGTGCAAAGGTGTGAAATGGAGGCCCTCATATTGACCTAGTTAGTGTCTATGCAAGTACACCACAAAACAAGAGATTCAAATGCATGAAAATGAGATCTACTCTATATGATAACAATGCATAAAGAAATTAATTTAAATGATAACAATGCATGACTAAATCTATGAAAGGAAATACAAATGCAAGATTAATCTATGAAAATAAACATGAACCTAATCTACATGAGGAGACATGAATGCAAGAAGAATGAGACAAGAAGAGAGAAATTGCAATATCCAAGCTCAAATGCTCAAATGCTCCTCCAAAATTGCTCTCCAAACCTGCAGCATAACAATACTATGAAAAAGATGATCTATGAATGATTGATGATTCTTGATTATTGATTATTGATGATTTCTTGATTATCAAATGAGAAGGAGAGGTTTTCCTTATATAAGAAAGTGAATGGTTGAGATTAAGAGGCAAAAAGAATTGATCAATTGTTGAGATTAAGAGGCAAAAGCCCACCACTTAGGAAGATGTGATGAAAAAGATATTTTTATTTAATTTAATTTAATTTATTTCCTTTTTCAAAGTGGGGATTTTTATTTATTTAATGAAAAGAGAGGTTTTCTTTCAATTAAATAAATTAGAAGAATTTTTTTTAATTAAATGGGAGGAATTGAATTTAATTAAATAAGATGAATTTAATTAAAAGGGAGATTGAATCTTTTAATTAAATAAAAGGAATTTTATTAAAAGGCAGATTAAATCTTTTAATTAAATAAAAATGATCAAACCTTAGGAAATATTGAAATAATTAAATAATTGAATTAATTACAATTTGATCAAGGAAATTGATTTGAATTGAAAATGTTCCAAAGCATTGATTCAGGAAATTTGATAAAATGATAAATGGGGCCCAAAGTTTAGGCGACCATTTTAGGGTGCATACAATAGGAATTTGGTAGCCACCCTACAATTTGTAGTGTGATTAGAAATTTTTTAAACATAAATGGTGGCATTGAAGCAAGGCTAGGGGAGACTAACATTGTGACCTCATGCCTACCATGTGAATCTGTCAACAATCAAGATAGTTTACTAGCTTGATCATGTAGCATTTATGCTTTCACATTGATATTTTATGTTTTTTTACAAATTCTTGAATTTGATAAAGATAACGAGATATTATCATTTCATTCTATTAAATCACCTTTTTAGTTAAATCAATGCTAGTGCAAAGATTGTAATATGAATTCTTTCATTTAATTTGACATGTGATTATCCTTAAATGAGGTTTTAATATTTTTTTTGTGGCGAAATTGAGCAAAATTCATCTCCCCTATTATAATAGGCCTATTATTTATAGCATGCACACAATCTATACTCATTTTTATCTCATTTCTAGTTTAAATTGAAGAAAGGTCAAGATGTATATAAATTAAGAATATTTTTGAAATTATGGACTTAATAATAATTAATTTTAGCAAGCCACAAATATTAGTTTTCAATAATTTAAATATGTTTAATCATCTTTAATTAAATGATATTTAGTTTGTTCTTATTAATTTTATATATATTATTTACTAAAGATAATTTATTTTAAAAAATAAAAGATTATTAAATAATTGATAAAGATATATTTTTAGTCTTATTTATCAAATTTTATATTTAATGATTTTTTTAAAATACAAATATTTATCATCTAAAAATTATTTTACAACTATTAATAATTTGATAGTACTCAATATTTTGTTATAAATATTGGTTTTAACAAACATTATTTATTATATATAATTAATTTATTCCTAAAATCCATAACTATCTGATAGAAGTGATATCTTTCTAGTCAGGAACAATTGCATTTATTATATTTGTCATTCATAAAATTCAAGAATTTGTGTAAAAATGGGTTTCTTAATTATCCAATTGTACTCATTGAAAACCATGGATAAGAACATGCCAAAGCTATGATTGAAAGCAAGCGGTACCCTAACCAATATTATAAATCTATATATACCATAGCAGTCCACAAATAAATCGACTTTAATTAAAGTATTTTTAAAAAATTATACACACTAACTCTACAGACTAACTTTCAATGAATTATCCAAAGCACAAGAAGTTTAACTCAATAGACACCCTAAACGTTAATCTAAACCCTAATCCGTCTATATCAGAGATGGGATATCTCGTTGCACACTCACTTTCAATGAATTAACAACAAATATAAGTACTCAATAGACATGACCTACACAAACGTTAATCTAAACCCTAATCTATGTACATTAGAAAGCTCAAATCTTCCACGTTGGTATGGAAAGACATTTAGAAACCAAAGGTGATTGGTGACCTAATCATTGCATTATGAACATAAATATAATATAGACGAGCTGAATATTCGTTTGAATTTGTAAAATTGCAATCTTTTTTACACGGTATCGATGCCAAATATTAACGAAAAAGTAATGACGAATTTAGTGTAGAAACTGTTGATGACAAATAGAAATTAGAGGAGGACGCGGCTAAGCTCCCTACAAAATGCATAGTTGACCAAATTTCAAAAATCCAAAAACACAACTAATTTTCTCCAAATTTTCAGCATTTGTTCTTCATGATCTACATATTTTGTGGTTGAAAACCACAAAAAAATTGCAAAAAATTTAGTATGTTTTGGCGAATTTGAGAAGAAAATGTTAACAATATCTTTTTGGTCTGGCGAGATATTATCCACCAAGAAAGCACCTACATTCTTCCATGTCATACCTCTTTTAACTCTTTGTAGATTCACATTTTTAGTCGAATCATCTTGTGATATTTCACACCCTATCCAATAGTTGATTGTGGTCGTGTTTTCTTAGATTATCCAATCCATTGAATCATCAACCTTAGATGTGTATTTTATTTGGCACACATATCACTTGGAGAGAATGCTTTCTATCTAAACTTGTCAAAGAACCTTTCATCAACTGTCATGGAATTTTAATAAACTCGATAAGACTTAATTAGACTTCAGTTGCATCGGAAAAGGTTATGCAATTGAAAGTTGTATATCATCATTTTTTCATTTTCCCATTGTTTTTTATTTAAAAAGCAACCAAAACTAGGGGGCTGACCCGAACAGACACAGCCAGCATGAGGAATGCTGACAACCAGCAAAAAACACACAGCAAACCCTCGGCCTATGCCAATTTTAAAAACCAAAAACCACGAAAGAAAATCAACAGGCCCTAACTCCAACACAGAGCTGGTAACCAGCCTGGAAGTCCTAACAGGCCCCAACCTCACCACAAGGTTGGTAACCAGTCTGTGGTAATAAGTAGCAGTAAAGTTAGCATTAATAGTAACAAATAGTAAACCAGCACTACAAAAACTTAAGTTTAATCATTGCTCGAATAGGCCCACATCGCCCAACCGAAAAGTCCAGGAAAAAAAATTAAACATAGGAAAAGGAAACTACTTGGGGTTACCTTCCCCACCATTCAACAAGAGCTTAAGCCAGTCGTTTGCAAGGAACTGGTATAGTTCTTCATCCTTTCGCTCTTCTCTCGAAGAATTCACTTTCTCCATATGAAGGAGTTGGAGCATAGTTGCTGCCGCATGCATGATCTTCACAGCAAAGTTTGCGATCCTATTAAATATTTCCCTGAGACTTTTCATTTCCTCCCTAATTTCCCTTAACTCCTCCTTAGGGTTAGAAAGAAAGAGGGGCTCCTGAGGTCCTTTATATTTATGGGGAGTGTCACTCGCAGCATCAGTCATTTTCTCATCTGTCTTCTTGGAGTCCTCCAGGGATCCCTTAGGATCTTTGATATTATTGATAGCCTTGGTGTTATCCTTTTCCTCCTGGGGGCTAAGGGGTTGGGTACTTAAAAGCGGTGAGTCTGCTTTCTTCTCCTCAAAGAGATTTTTCTTTGAAAGGTCAAAGGAGGGGAGACAAAAACTAGCAGAGACTTGAGAGTCGTGACTTTTCTCAGTCCCTTCCCTAATAGGGATTTTCTTCTTTTTTTCTCTTTCTCTCTCCTCAACCTTAACTCTCTTCCCCATTTTATCTTTCCCCCTGGTGTCCATCTTAATTTCTTCTTCCTCCTCTGACTCTTCTTCATCTTCATCCTCATCAGGGCTTCTCTTTCTCACAGCTTTTTTCTTGTATCTGGTTTTGGTGGCGATTCTGTTAGATCTCCGCCTACTATAATTTTCCTCCTCTCCTTCAGAATCAATGGTGATTTGGTCACCATCAACAGAGCCTATTTTATCCTTCTTGGAAGCAGGGGTTTTGGAAGAAGTTGTGGGGTTAGAAAGAGTAACTTGTAGCTCATTAGGATTCTCAGGAGACACCACAAAGTTATGAAGAGTAACAGTCCTAGGCGGACAGAGGGCGAAATAGAAATTGTAGAGGCATAGCATTAAACCCTGATGGAGAATACAATAATTTTTCCTGGATTTCATTTTTTCTCTAACATCCATAACAAATGCTTCCATCGAATGGAGCAGAAAAAAAGGAAAAGAGATGAAATCGTTGTACCTGAAGTGGTTTAGGAGTGGGAAATGGTAGTTGTAACAGGTGCTAAAGTGGCCTTCCAGAGTGATATACTTCATCAAAATGAGGCACATTTCATTCCACAGGTCAGGCAGCGCCAATTTATTGAAACATCTCCGTATGCGTTTGAGACCTCCATTTTTTTGAAGAATCTTTTCATATGGGTGTCATCACGGCTTTTGGTGATCTTTTTCCATTTTCTCCCCTCTATGGAGAGACCTATGGCCTGTGCAATAACCTCCTCATTAATCTCAAAAGTAATGCCATTTATCATGAATTTGCGCTCATCCCAAGTTTTTACCAACTGCAGAGAGACCAGTTTGTCACTTCCGCCTATAGCCTTCATCAACAGGTAGAAACTGCCCTCCTTCAGCTAGTTGACAACGACAGATTTTTGATGAATTCATCCTCGATCCTAGCGGGTTCCACCCGCACCATGTCCCTGCCCATCTCCGATTTGTAATCAAACAAGTCTTCCTCCTTGGTCTCAACCGATATCCCACCTTTCACTCCTATGTTTAGCACAAACCTCACCAGAACAAAGCAAACAACCTAGCAAATGTAAAAGGTTTTGCTCTAGACAAAAAACTAGGTGGTTTTATTGTCCGACTCCTTGAAAAGTTGGCTCGTACAGATCACATGGCTGGTCGGGATGAAAGAATAATCTTTGCAAGCTAAGAAATGATAACACCATAAAGGCTTAATGCAACCATTAATCACAACAATCTTGTCAATCTCCCCCTTGCGCGTGCCACGCTCCACCTCTTCTTTAAGTTTGAAAAAGCTCATACTTTTTCTAAAAATGGCTTTGATAGCCCATCTTTTTAGCTAGCAATAATTAATTGAACCAAATCCCATATCTCTTTTAAAATTTGAATTGATGCGGCACCTCGTGAACTTTCCTGCCGCCTTTCTCAACCAATCAAAATCAACCTCGTAATTCATCATTAAAATTACTTTCTTTTTCCAAAAGTGAAATAACATGCTTGGGTAGAGAATTTAAATTTCTCCAGCATCTTAAGCCATTCTCAGTAGGACCCATGGTCGCCAGCATGTCAGCCACCACATTACCTTCTCGGTAAATGTGCTAAATCTTGAAATCATCAAACCTAGGGAGCAGCGAACAGATGTCTTGTAGCACATTTACCAGCATCCAGCTAGTAGTAGAGTTGCCTTTAACTAGCTCAATCACAATTTTAGAATCACCTTCTATGATTAATCTTTTAATCTCAATATCAGTCACCACCTTTAAGCCCCAAAGGAGAGCAGACATTTCATCCATATTATTAGACGCCTTCCCCAGGTGGATCGCATAGGCCATGATCATGTGACCCTTTTGATCTCCAAGAATACCTCCACCCACAACATTACCATTGGAGGCAGCGCCATCAAATTTCAGCTTGGTTATATTGTCCTCCAGGGGTGACCATTTAGTATTTAGTCTAGCCAGAATCTTGGAGTAGCCCGTCGCATAGAAAGAGGTGGGAAGAATCCATTCCTTAGCTATCATACACTCTATTCCCTTGGGGGGGTGGGGGGGGATTTTCCAGCGGCAGGTGTCCAGGTTTTCCTTCAGCAAGTTCACAGCCAGCGGCACCATTCCTTCAACATTGTTGTCCTCCCCTCTGAAAATATGATTGTTCCACTCCTTCCACAGACTCCAACAGACATGTGGGGGTAATAGACACCAAAGGATTTTCATGAGAGAGTGCTCAGCTATGCGACCCCAGTTAGTGATAAATTGGTCTAAGTGCTCCAAAAAGACCCAGTCCAGCTGAAGTTTACTCATGATTTTGGCACACACCTAAGAAGCGTAAGGGAAATGTATAAGAATATGATTTATTATCTCAGCCTGCAATTTACAAAGAACACACCTGTTAACCAGTTGGACTCCCCATTTCTGTAGGTTGTCCAACGTAGGGATTTTTCCATGAAGAGCAGTCCACCAGAAAAATTTGATTTTGGGGATGAGCTGAGGAATCCACACCTTTCCCCAACTCATCTCATCAGCCAAAACATTAATGTTAACTAGGTAAGAAGATTTGACCGTTACATCCCCAGGTTTGCTGTGACACCACACAGCCTTATCAACAATTTGAGAGATAGGGATCCTGATTTCAGCAATCAGTTCTCGTAGCTCTAAAATGTAGGGCGGGGCATGCTCCTGGTCACGGTAAGCATTAGCAAGGACTTTCCATTTCTTATCTTTTGAAATGTAGTCACTGACTTTGTCACCAAAATGAGAAATCAAACGATCCCTGATGAGTCCAAGTTTGTTCCTTCTGAGAGGTTTATCCCCAACCCACCAGTCCTCCCAGAATCATATCTATGTACCATCACCCAACACCCATTTTAAGCCTATGAGGAGGTTACCTTTACATTTCACCATGAAGTTCTAGAATTTAGAGCCTGTGGGGTAGTTCTGACCCAGGGGGAATTTGTCATTTAAGAAGTATTTGGCCTTCAGAATTTTACACCAACTAGAGTTTCCCCTAAAAAGTTGCCAACCAAGTTTAGTAATCAGCGCCTTATTAAAATCTTTGATCTTTCTCACTCCAAGCCCTCCAACATTCTTAGGTTGGCAGACCGTATCCCAGCTAACCAGGTTCATTCTAGCCTTTTCCTCTGTTCCAAACCATAGAAATTTACTCTGGATTTTTTCCAGTTTCTCTGCTGTTCTGTCATTGATTTTAAAAAGTGAAAGGAAATAAACAGGTATTCCTTGAAGGGTCGCTGATAGAAGTTGGAGTTTCCCCACATTACTGAGGACCTTTCCTTTCCACCTGATCAGTTGTTTCTGTATTTTTTCAAGGATGGAGTTCCAAAAAGGGTCGGAGACTTCCTTCATAGTGAGAGGGAGCCCGAGATAGGTGTCAGGAAGCATACCTCCCTTACAGCCAACACATTCCATAATTTTCATCTGGGTTCTCTGTTCATATTTAAAGAAGTAAATTTTTCTTTTGCTATAATTAATCACTTGGCCCAAAGCCTCTGCATAATCATTTAGCAGAGCTTTCCATTCTTGCTTCTCTAATACAAGCTTTCCCGAATAGAAACGTGTCATCCAAAAATTGTTGAATGACTTATGGAGGAAGAGTGGATGCCGGTTTGAACCCAGCAATCTATCCAATAGCCTCCAGTCTCAATAAATTATGAGCCAACACCTCAGCCACAAGGAGGAACAAATAAGGGGATAGAGGGTCACCTTGGCGCAAGCCCCTCTCCAGACTAAAGGACCCCCATGGTGAGCCATTAACTAGAATAGAAAATTCAATCGTTTCCACCGCCTCCTTAACGATTCTTATGAATTTAGCATGAAAGCCAAGCTTCTTTAGCACCCCGTACAGGAAGTTCCATATCACCTTACCATACACCTTTGAAATGTCCAGTTTCAGCGCCATGCCAGTATTTTTACCTCTGTCCATCGAATGAATGATTTCATGGGTAGTGATAACCGCGTCTAGGATTTGTCTTCCTAGAACAAACCCCTTCTGGTTGGGATTAATGATTTTACCCAAGAGAGGTTTAATCCTATTGGTGATAATTTTAGATAGGATTTTATAAATAGTATTACAAAGGCTTATGGGCTGGAAATCACTTAGTTCCTTGGGGTCTTGAACTTTAGGGACCAGAACAATGTAAGTTTTATTAATTCTTTTGAGAATTTTTCTGGTTCTAACAAAATCACGAGCAGCATGAACAAGATCATATTTTATGACCTCCTAGAAGTGCTGGAAGAAAGCTGGGGGAAAGCCATCTGGACTGGGAGATTTGAAAGCACCCATGGAGAAAACAACAATTTTGACTTCCTCTTCAGAAACTTGGGATAGTAGCATATCGTTCTATTCTCTAGTAATAGTAGTCAGAATAGCCTCCACGAGATGAGAGCTATTAGAATCCACCCCCCTCCGAATCAGACTTCTAAAAGTGTCATGAAAGAAATCCACAGCATGATTACCCATGTCTTCTTCCTCAGACATCACCACCCCACAAGCAACCAGGGATTTAATTGTATTCCTTCCTTTGTGAATTAAAGCAGATCTATGGAAAAAAACCGAGTTGCGGTCACCTTCCTTGAGCCATTGGATATGAAATCGTTTCTTCTAGAAGATTTCCTCCCTCTTGAGGTTATCTTTCCATTTTTTCCTCCAGCCTTCCTCCTCACTATGAGCTTCCCAAGAGGAAGTTCCCATGGCCATATCATTTTGGAAGAGCATAAGTTTCTCCTCTATCTCTTTCTTACATTGAAATATGTCCCCGAACTTAGTTTTGCTCCACTCGTGGGCCTCCCTTTTGATAATTTTTAACTTCTCAGCAATTCTAAACATAGCCATTCCTCTAATAGGCGTATTCCACCACCTTTTTATACAATCTTCAAATTCTTAGTGAGAATGCCACATGATCTCGTAGCGGAAGGAACAGGGTCCAGCATGGGCTTTTTCCTCCCAGTCAAGGATCAAAGGAGAGTGATCAGAAATAGTCCTAGGGAGGTGGGAGAGGCAAATCAAAGGGGAAATATCCCACCCACCGAAGGTCATCCACCTATCCATCCTAACTGGGATAAGGTTCCTACCTTTTCTATTGTTAGACCAAGTAAAACCCATTCCCTGCAACTCAATATCAACCAAATCACTTATCCTCATGAAATCAGCCATCTCCTGGATACTATCAGAATAGTCTTGGGAACCCCCCAATTTCTCAGAAGGGTAAAGGGGAGAATTAAAATCCCCAGAACACATTACAAGGTGATCATGGTCAACATCAATGAGGTTAGAGATTTCCCCCCAGACTCTACCCCGTTCACTTCTAGAATTTGGGGCATAAATGTTGAACATATACCAGGAAGAATTATTCCAAGTAAAAAATACAACAAGAAAGTTATGAGAAGAAGCGACAATGTTCCCAGATAACTTAATAGGGGTCCAGAGAGTAGCAACACCACCGAAAGCCCCATCATCTTCACTGTACAGAAAGGACACTCCCAGCCAAATTTTATCTACCAGTGGCGCAAAGTTATGGTACTTCATTTTAACCTCTTGGATGAGAACCACATCAACTCTGACTTTTGTTATATACTTCTTCAAAGTGAACTATTTTTGTGGGATGTTCATGCCCCTTATGTTCCAGGATAGGAACTTCATCTTTTACCTTTTTGAGAGTCTTCCAGGGTTAGTTGCCTTCCACTGGCAATGGCCCTTGTTGCTTCCTTAGCTCTAGCCGCCCTAGCTGTCGGGCGTCCAACTTTATTTTCACTTCCCACATCTACCTTCTTTTTTGACTCCACTCCTTCGTCCATCTTCTTGCTCCTAGTTTTCCTTTTAGGTTCCAACTAGTCAAAAGCAATAGTCAAGGGTGACATGGAGGTTGATCTCATCATCCTCGACTCATTTTCTGATCTACAGTGCCTGGTGGAAGAATTTTCTCCCCAAAATTTTCCTGTTAGAACACTCCCAGACTCCCGAGTCTTGTTCTCCTTACTGGCTTCAATCTCATTTCCTAAACTATTAGGACTATTTACAAGAGAGTTGGAGACATCCGTTAAGACTATGACCATCTCTCCATCTTCAAGGGTCATTCCCATCTCAGCTTCAGTGTTCACTGTGAAATTCTCTCCTTCTTCTAAGGCCTCAAACTTCTCGGCCTCTGTGTTCCTTTCTGATCCTTCCTTCACCATCCCTTCTTCTAAGGCCTCAACCTTCTTGGCCTCTATGTTCCTTTCTGATCCTTCCTTCACCAGCCCACCTACATGGGGGGGAAAACCACCAAGGGAAGGTTGTTCTACCGTGGTATCCACTGAAGACACAGCCTGGAAGGTCTCACTAACTTTCTCAATCTGAATCTTAGGAGGGGAGCTCGCATTAGTTTGTTCCTCCTTCCTAGTGGAACCCTTACAGTTTGTCACCACATGCCCATTTCTCCCACATTTCTAGCAATGTAAAGTGGCATTTTCATAAGTAATGGCCTGGTTCTAGTTCCCCCATTTGGACTTTAGTAGTACAAAGTTGGGAAGGGGCTTGTTCATAGAGACATTAACTCAAAATCTGGCGAACACCAGGCATGACTTAGTCAGAGTAACCATGTCAGCTGTCATATAACTTCTGAAGGAGTTCCAATTCCATCGAAGCACTTTATCATCCAAGAATTCCAGTGGAAGACCAGGAAGATGGACCCACATAGGCACTGCTTTTTGCAATTCAACTTCTGGGTTGAAACCTGGCTTCCATTTAGCCATCAGAAGAGCGTGCTTCCCATAGCACCAGCTCCCTGTAGAAACACTAGTAAAATCTGCCTCGGCATTAAATCTAAATAGGAACAGACCCCCTGGCATAGCAGAAACTGACAGGTACTCTTTCACTTTCCATCTGGCCGTACACCAACTACGCACCATCTCTATGGTGGGCCTAAAGGCTACAAACCTCCCAACAAGGGCAAGGTGTAGGGTAGCAAATATGTCCTCCACAACTCCATCTGGGACAGAGATCTCAGGACCAAATTCTCCAGCCAAGAATTCTGGCATATCAGGGGTGTCTAGAGACCCTGATCCCAACACCACCTTCTTCTATCCCCCCAACGCACCATCTGTATCCACCCCCGCTAGCTTTGAAAGGGACACATCAACACCCGCCCGGGATTTTGGACAAGGCGAGTCAACCAGCGCAGAGGAAAAAGGGCCAACCCCAGCCGAGGAGGAGTGGGGTTCCGAAGCATCTCTCAGAGATAAGACCAAGAACAGGTCTGAGAAAACACTCCCCGGCTCCCCCAACAGAGCAGAGGCCGAAGCCAGCATTCAAAAGACAAACGGGCGGGAACCAAATGTGGAGGATTTGCAGAGTGGTTTTTTTAGTTGTTTTTGTTGTAGTTGTTTTTTTTAGTTTCCTTACGTTTTATTGTTATTATTAGTTTTGTCAAATATTTATACATTTATGCAATTCTTTTTTTCTATTAATTTAACTAATCATAACACTTTACTTTTCAAAAACTTTTTACTTTATATAGTTCTCATATATATTGATATTTTATTAATTTTTAAAAAAAAATTATAATTCTATTGGCTGAAACTTTAGGCTTTTTTCCTTTTTTCCATAGAATTTTTTTTTCAAACTTTATATCTACCACTATATGATAAGACAAATCATAAAATAAAATAAATAAATCTAACATATCTCACAAGATCTAAATAATATCTTTAGAAATTAAATGCAAATCTTACATATCTTGAGAAATTAATGAGATATTTATCCAATAGAATATTTTTATCCTGTACATGCTAATTTGTTTTCTCATTTTGACCAATCAAGTCAAAAAATTTCCAAATGTGTGTAGATTATAATGTTACTAATTTTAAATTTTCAAGTTAAATTTATTAGAAAGCTTTTATTTCTCTCCCTATTGGCTAGTACAATGGGCAATCATTATAGAAATTTTCTCCTCAACTTTAGGCTTTTCTAGAAAAATCAAGAATTGGTTGTTGATTGCATTTAATGCAAATCTCTAGAAAATTCTTAACCTCTGGAAAAATCTAGTCACTTTGGAAAAATCTAGTTACGAGAAAAATATTGAAAATAACTCATATGAATTGTGGAACAAACCGCTGCATCTACATGTATCAAGCAATGGTTTCAAAATCCCCTAGCAGTTTCAAAAGAATCAGAGATTTCACCTCTCTTGCAAAAGTTTTTTTTAAACATAAGATTTATTTTTATCCCTGTATTTTTTGATGTGAAGCCTTCTGACCTATGATGCACTGATGTGGGATTTTACAAAGATGCATTCTCTAAGCATTAAGAAACGGGGAGATTCATAAGAAAAATCTTAACAGTGGAAAAAATCCCTCCGCTCTGCTTCATACATCTCTTGCCATGAATTCAGCACATCTAATTTTCAAAAATAGCCAAAATTAATTCAGCACATCTAAGGTTAATTTTTAAAATTAGTTTTAACAACTCGTTTCATTTATTTTCTTTAAATACATTATGATTTAGTGTCTTAATATTTTTTTCTCTTACCCACTGCATATTGATTTTGAACATTTTTAACTCTTATTAGCTTGAAATTGGTGGTGCAAAGATGTGTTCAAATATTGCCTCGAATATGCAACAAAAGGTCGAGAATAAATTTAAAGGTTTCCCAAGATATGTGGAGGATGTAAATTAAATGAAGAGAATCTTTCTTCCTCTATATGTTCTCAGAGCTATTACGAAAATGTATATTCATATTCATGAAAGATTCATTACAATATGGAGATAAAGTCTCCTTATATAGAGAATCATTGAGAATGAAATGTAAACTTTCTAAAAGGCTGACAACAAAAATGTTTCCATAATATTTAGAAACTAACTAAAAATCTAAAACTTGCCTAAAAGACTAAATATCTAAAAATCTAAATGACCATTAATATTAATTACTTTATTACCCTCCCTTAATGGTCATTCTACTAACTACCCAGACATAAAACTTTCAAATCAAAATGCATATAAGGTTGATTCCTTCTTCTCCTCAGACTGTTTTGCTAAATGAGCCTTATACTGAGCCTCTCCTTGGTTGGTCTTCTGATCAGTCAATCGATGTCTGCAAAACATCTACATATTTCCAAGCTTCCCACAATAGTGATAGGTGATCTTCTTCTTGGAACCCTCCTCAGATGTGTGTTGTCCCTTCTACTAAATGGGCATGCCTATATCTGTGGTAGAGAATGCATGTTTTGCACTAATCATGTCATTAGTACTACCAAATTGTTACCTACACCTATCTTGTTGTAATATCTTATTGAACAACTCATCAAATTTGAAGTCAACATTAGTGGAGGTAATGTTGAGAATTTCAACAAAGTGTTTGTAGGACCATGGTAGACTCTTCAATGTAATTAGTACCATGTTCGCCTCTTCCATCTTGCGACCAATAGTGTCCAGTTGATCGTAGATATCCTTAATCTTCATAACATGGTCCTCTAGAGACATCTTCTCATCCATTACAAGAGAAAACAACATATTCTTCACAAAGAAAGCTCATCTTTTATCCAATGTTTCATGGATACTTTTTAGGTGCACCCAAATCTCCCCTGCCGACTTTCCAGGTGACACTTCTGGAAGCATCTTATCGGTGACTGATAACTTTAGAAACATAACCACTTCTCGGTTACATTCATGAAACTTGTCCTGATCTTTTTCCACTATTGTAGGGAGAGTAGAGTAACCCAAAACAAGCCGGTCCAAGCACCAATACTCAAAAATTGAAAGGATCCTCTGCTTCCAGGCATTGTAATTCCTATCGTTGAACCACTAATTTCCCTTCAACATGATGTTGGTCAATGATGTCATCCTTCTCCCTTTCCTATGCCCAAAAAAATGAGGCAAACTTGAGCTTTACAAAATTCTAATTTTTTTTGTCAAAAATCAATCAAAAACCTTCAGTGAAGAGATGGCACAAATCCCAAGACAAATACACACCAAGTAAAAAATTTCATTTTTTTTTTAAATGTAAAAACCCTTGTGCAAACCTAAAATAAAGCAAGAATGGGAAGAGCTGTGTAGTAGAGAAGATGAATACTGGAGACAAAAATCAAGCGAATTGTGGCTGCGAGAAGGGGATAAAAGTACAAAATATTTTCATGCTTTAGCTCAGTAGAAGAGAGCAGAAAAAATAATCTTTGAAATCAAGGAGGTAGCCACAGGTAATGTTATAACTAATGCTCAACAAATTCGTGAGGAAGGGGTTAACTTTTTTAAGAGCCTGCTTGCCCCAACCTCAACCCCCACTCTCTCAGAGGCGCAATTGAATGAGATTTTGGGAGGCAATCCCACAATGGTGTCACCCATAGAGAATGACATGCTTATGGCCCCTTTTTACCATTCAAGAACTATGCAAGGTAGTATTTTCCTTCCCTTCGGATATAGCTCTTGGACCAGATGGATTCACAGCTCTTTTCTTCCAAAGTTGCTGGGATTTTATTGCTTGGGATCTTTTAGCAGCTATAGAGGAGTCAAGAAAACACAAAAGTATGCTTAAATATTTTAACACTAATAACATTGAAATCATTCCAAAAATAAAGGATCCAAATATATTTGTTGACTTCCAGCCTATATCCCTCTGCAACATAACATACAAGATCATCACTAAAGCTATTTATTTGAGGATGCGGCATCTGATTTCGAACATTATCTCTCTTAAACGATTTTGTTTCATCCCGGGTCAAGAAACCATGGAGGTGGCTTTGGTGGCACACGAGGTTCTTCACTCAATTAACACAAATTAGACTTCCAACTATTTTATAAAGCTGGATATGATGAAATCCAATGATAGAGTTTGTTGGGTATTTCTCTTCCAAGTGCTACAGAAAATGAGCTTCTCCAAGGGATGGTGCAAATGGATAAAGGCATGCATCTTAGGCACCTAGTTCTTAGTAATTATCAATGGTCATCAAGCAGGGTTCTTTTCTTCTACACAAGGTGTGAGACAAGGTGATCCTTTATCCCCAGTATTATTCATCATCATGGCGGAAGCCTTCAGAAAAACTATTAAGCATAAGAACTTACTAGGAACATAGCGTGGAACACTTATAGGTGGTACAAACATATCCATTACTCATTCATTATTTTCAGATGATACCTTGTTGTTTGGCTCATTACAAGTGCATGAGGCTCGCCAGTTCCAATATACATTACAATTATATTCAGTAGTCTCAAGTCAAATAATCAATGCTCAAAAATATAAGATTTACTTATTCAATAACAATAGAGTAATATCTACAATAATTGTTTAGATTCTTGGCTTTTTAGAGGAATTTCTACCATCCATGTATCTTGGAATACCATTTTTTATGGGGTCCAATAAAACAAGTTATCGGACTTCAGTTCTAGAACGTATCAAGAGCATAATTGTAGCTTGGAAAGCTAGATGGCTATCACTCTCAGGCAGAATTCTTCTTATCAAATCACTGTTGTCAGCTATCTCAAATTATTATTTAGCAGTTCTCAAGGCTCCCCCATCAATCCTTCAACAAATTCAAAAATTAATTAGAGGCTTTCTTTGGAAGGGAAACATGAATGAGGAGAAAAAGATTCCTCTAATTTCACTTCAAGATATGGCTCATATTCATGCTGTAGGGGGTGCAGGAGTGCATGACTTAGAAAAAAGAAATGAATCTTTTGGTGGCAAACTAATATGACAAATGTACTCTAAGCCCCAGAAAAAATGGTGTCAAATTATGCAGCAAAATTATTTGGATACAAATGATCCTTCGCGGGTACTATCAATTTTGGATCCACCTAAAGGATCATCCATATGGTACTTTATGATTTCCTCATGAGATATTATTTTCAAGCATGTGACATGGGAAGTTAATAATGGGTCCCAGGTTAAGTTTTGGATAGATTCATGGAATGGACTTCCCCCTTTATCTACAATGAAAAACACATTAGACATCATTGCAGCATCAGAAAATCATTGGGGGGTCCTTCTCACTCATTATATCTCAACAGTATGTTTATTTTTAGGAAAATTCATTTGGAAGGACCAGGATGAACTACCATTAAGCCAGCAAGATAAGGAACTTTTTTGAGTTATATTGTCTGAGAGGCAAGTTTTTCTCTCGGGACAAGAAGATAAACTAATTTGGACCCCAGCCAAAGATGGGAGCTACTCTATCAAGGAGGGATATAAAATTCTTCAACAAATAAGATGCCCTCTCAGGCATATTCCTTCTGCTGGAATCATATCATCCTTCCAAAAGTCGGCTTCTTTTCCTGGTTTGCAATAAAGCATAGAGTTTTGACTAGTGACAGGTTGGAGAGGCTTCATATTACACCATCATTTAAATGCTTGTTGTTGATGTGGACAGAAGTCTTGTTGCTGCTACAGAACTAGCTTGGCTCTGTTCTAAGATCTTTCTCCTAGATCTCTTAGGGTGTTCACAACCCTAAACTGAGGTAAGTCACTCTCAACTTTACCTCCCATTCAAGACTCAGTCCCTCATCGAAATGCTTTTCATCTTCTTCTTGTTGAACCTACACAAATAGATTCATTCTACTTGCTTATTCAATGTTTTTTGAACATTGCTTTCATTCTCTTCCCTAGCCGGACTATTACCAAGCTCGCCTAGGTTAAGATCTCCAGACTCTTTATTGTTTCTTCTCCTACAGAAAACAAAAAGGAAACTATGTACAAGGGCTCCTCTCGAGTTCCATCCCAACACATGATTCTCACCATGGATTCAAGAATCTCGAGGGGCCATTACTGTTTACAACCTAGAACGGGTGAAGAACTAATAACTTGCAAAATAGAAAATAAGGTAACTAATCTACTTACATGCAAAAGGAACCACAAAGAGACTTGATATCTACCAAACACACAATCTGCAACTTCTCATTACTAGAAACAAAACAAAACAGTACAAAAATTTGCAAATCTCTAACTTTCCTGTAGCTTCTCTTCTTCTTCAATCTCTACCTTCTAGATCTCTAAAAATGAAGGATCCAGATGTTATTAGTAACCATCCTCTCATTTAAAACAACCCTAATGGTCCACTCATTCACAAGAATCTCTTCAAGAACTGTTACACTAACCATACTGTCCATAAAAGACAAGATCCTCTTTTCACGGGCCGTTACGGTGGAATATTTCCAAGCAATAGTAATGCAAGCTGAGCACCAGTCACAACCAGTGTTTGTCGAGCTATAGTGTTAGCTGAGGTGCAATGTTACCCAAGTTTTAGTGTTAGCCGAGCTACTAGGCAATGTAGGCTAAGCTACTAGGCAATGTAGGCTGAGCTACTAGGCAATGTAGGCTAAGCTACTAGGCAATGTAGGCTGAGCTACTAGGCAATGTATGCCGAGCTACTAGGCACCAGTGTAGGCTGAGTGCTAGTGATACCAAGCATCTTATCCAAAGTTCCCGATGCCTTGGTTGGATTTCTAGAGGCTTCCAAACTACCTCACACACACACACAACTAAAGGAAACCAACTAAGAAACCTATCTAGACATGGATTGACCTAGTCATATCCATCTTAGGGAAAATAAAACAAATGACCTTCTAAGGTCCACACACACTCTCCTGACTTGGCTAGAGTTAGTACATGCTAGAAATAAGGAGCTAGGGGTTTGATTTAGGTGTGCTTCTGCACCATACTCCCCTAACAAAAGAAAGGTTAATCCATCCTCGGATTGAGCATGTTTGGATCAATGCCCAACCTCTTGAAGTCTATTTCTCTAATCCAAGTAGCATCAACATCTTCTTTGTCATTCCATTTGACAAGGTGCTCCATATAGTCTTTGTTCCTAGTCTTCTTGTAGACCCTTGAGTCTAGTATCTTTTCAGCTATCATAGATGGAGTAGGGGTTAATTTCAGATATTTTACCTCTTGTATTACCTCTTGAAGGTTTTGATCAGTATCTTGAATTGGTCCTTTGTATGCTATCAAATCTGCAATGTTGAAAATTGGTGACAACCCAATGTCTTTAGGAAGCTCCACCTTGTATGCATTGTTTCCATACTTTGCAAGTATCTTACATGGACCTAGCCTCTTCATCTGTAGCTTTTGAGGAACACCTTTTTGTAGTCTATGTTTGTTCAAGTGTACCATCACAAAGTCTCCAATCTGAAACTGAACATCCCTCTTTGATGTATCCACCTTTTGTTTTACCTTTTCAGCATTTTCAATCAAGTTCTTTCTCACACTTTCATGGACTTCTCTCATTGAATGAGAAAATTCCTCAGCATATCCGCTACCATGCATTCCTTCCTTCAATTCTCTAAGCTCAAAAATCCCTCTTGGGTGAAAGCCATAAACAATGTCAAAAGGACTCTTACCAGTTGATCTGTTCACTGTACCATACTCCTTTGTGAGGCATTTCAACAAGTTACCAAGACTCCTATTGACTACCTTTGTTCGGCCATTTGTCTATGGATGATAGGCAGATCCAAAAGACAAGTTAGTGCCCAACTTTTGCCATAAGGTCTTCCAAAAATGGCTCGTGAATTTGTTGTCCCTGTATGAAACAATACTAAGTGGGAGTCCATGTATCCTCACCACTCCACTGAAAAACAATTGAGAAATGTTACAATAATCATGGATAGTCTTGCATGGTATGAAATGTGCCATCTTACTAAATCTGTCTACAACAACAAAAATACTGTCATATCGCTACCTTGTTCTTGGCAAACCAACTACAAAATCCATGCTTATGCATTCCCATGGTCTGGTTGGGATTGGAAGTTGCTGGTAAAGACCTACATTGGAAGATGTGCCCTTTTCTTTTTGACACACTACACAACTCTCAACATATTGTCTAACATCTCTATTCATTCTAGGCCAAAAATAGAACCTAGTGACTAGCTCTTGAGTCTTACTGACTCCAAAATGACCACTTAGTGCTCCATTATATTTTTCCTGAATCAAATTCTCTCTCATAGACCCTTTAGGAGCACAACGCTGACCTCCTTTAAACAATAAATCATTCTGCAAGGTATATTCAGAAAACTCACCATGAAAGTTGTTTTTAAACTCCTTGCATACCTTGTAGATTTGGGCAAAATATTCATCTTTAGCATATAGGTATTTGAATCTATCAATACCTATGCTTTGTAACTAAACTTCTTGGATTGTGAGCATCCTTCTACTCAATGCATCAGCAACCTTATTTTGTACTCCCTTTTTATGCTTGATATTGAAAGTGTAGGCTTGTAGATACTCCACCCACTTCATGTGTTTGCTGTTGAGTTTGTCTTGAGAGTTAAGGAAGCTGAGAGCTTGGTTATCAATATATACTATGAACTCCTTTGGCAGAAAGTAGTGCCTCAACTTCTTGAGTAATTGGACTAGAGCATACAACTCTAAGTCATAAGAAGAGTACTTCTTCTTTGCCTCCTTTAGCTTCTCACTATGGAAAGCTACTGGTCTTCCTTCTTGGCTTATGAAAGTCCCAATGGCCACATTACTTGCATCACATTCTACTATAAAAAGCTTATCAAAGCTTGGAAGAACTAGAGTAGGCAGCTCTGCTATCTTTTCCTTGAGTGTTTCAAACCCTTTGTCATCTTGTGGTGTCCATTGAAACTTTGTCTTCATCCCACCTCTAATGGTGTCTAACATAGGTGCACAAATCCCACTGAAATGTCTAATGAACTTTCTGTAATACTGAGCTAAACCATGAAAAATTCTCACCTCAGTTGCAGCCTTGGGAGTAGGCCAACTTAGAATGGCATCCACCTTTCCTTGGTCCATTTTGAGGTTACCCTGTGACAAAACAAAATTGAGATATACAAGCTCCTGCTTCATGAAGTCACACTTCTCCAAATTGATCATTAGCTTTTCATCATGCAATTTCTTCAAAACTATTTTCAAATGCCTAATATGCTCCTCCTTAGTTTTTCTAAAAACTAAAATGTCATCTAGGTAGACAACAACAAACTTACCAATGCATTCTACCAATACCTCATTCATCAACCTCATAAAAGTTGAGGGAGAATTAGACAAACCAAATGGCATTACAAGCCATTCATACAAACCTTTTTTAGTTTTGAAGGTTGTTTTCCATTCATCTCCTTCATTTATCCTGATTTGGTGGTAGTCGTTCTTAAGATCAATCTTGCTAAAGTACTTTGCCTCCCCTAAATAATCCATTAGGTCTTCAATTATCGGTATTGGGGACCTATACCTAATGGTGATTCTATTAATGGATCTATAATTAGTACAAATTCCCCAAGCTCCTCCTTTCTTAGGTGCTAAACAGTAGGGACTGCACATGGGCTTATGCTCTTTCTAATTAGGCCTTGGTCTAATAACTCTCTGATTTGCTTGGTTATCTCCTCATTTTGCTAAGGGGTCATCTTATAGGAAGCTTTGTTGGGTAAATTATCTCCTGGAATGAATTCAATCTTGTGACTAACAAGTCTCTTAGCAGGTAGAGGAGTGGGCTAGCCATCATTCACAATATCCCTATACTCTTCATGTATTTCTTTGACCTCATTCAGTATTTCTGATTTCTTAACAGCAACTTCATCTTTTGGCTTCAATACTAAAGCAAACCCAACTCCTTCTTCTCCTAGAGTCTTCAAGAACTCCTTCTCACCAACCATGATCACACTTGGACTTGATGTCTTCATCTCTGCTTCTATTAGTGACTGAATTTTGAAAGTCACCCCATCTTTCTTGAATGAGTATGCATTGTTGGCTCCATCATGCATGGATTGGCTATCAAATTGCAATGGCCTTCCAAGTAGAAGGTGGCATGCATCCATGGGAAGAATGTCACATGGAACTCTATGTTTATACTTTCCAATGGTGAATTCTACCCATGCTTGTTCTCCTACAAACACATGTTGTCCTTTGTTGAGCCATGTAACCTTGTATGGGTTTTCATGTGGAATCCTTTTCAAATTTAATTTTATAGCTGCCTCTTCACTAATGATATTATCAGTTGATACTAAATCAATAATGACTCTACACACCTTTCCTGTAATCTTGCACTTCACTCTAAAGAGTGCTCTCCTTTGGCTTGGTTCTTCTTTGCTTGGCTCTCTGATTAATGTCCTCCTTATCATGAGGTTCTCACCTTCTTCTGATTCTAATGGTACCTCAGATGGCTTGCTGCTACAACTTGATTCTTCTTGGACATAGTTAACTCTTTTCCCACCTCCTTGAGAAGTAGAACCCTTTTTAGGACGTCGATATGCAGGATGTCCAAATTGCTGACAGTTGTAACACTTCATTGAAAATAAGTAAGATCCTCTTCCTTGGTTATTAGTTCTTCCTCTTGAACTACTATTTGAACCTCTTCCACGGTTATAACCACCTCTTGTTTTACTGGATTCTCCTTGATTCTCAGTGAGTTCTCTGATTTCTTCCTCCATATCCTCCTCTATGACCTCTGTTGTCTCTTCCTCTTCCTCTACTATTTGAATCTTGCTTCTTCTTGAATTTTTCCTCCACCTTGAGGGATAGCTGGTAACATTAGTGTACAGTCTTGGGGTTTAAGAGACTAATTTTCTCTTGGATACTCCACTTGAGTCCATTCAAGTACCTAGCCACTTTTAGGCTTTCTTCTTCCATCACATGCAACCTTAAGCATAGCTTGTGAAACTCTTGGTTGTGGGAATTGACTTCTAAATCTTTTTGTCTCAGATTTTGTCTCTTTTTGTGCAACTGTACTTCATAATCATTAGGAAGGTAAGTTTCCTTCATCTTGGCCACCATACCTTTCCAACTCATTATGGGTTTCTTTCCTTCTTTTTTCCTCTCATCTTGGACAAACTTCCACCAAGTGAGATCAGTTCCTCTCAACCTTGTCTTGGCTATTATTACTTTCTGAGCTTTGGTCACATTATCACAGTCAAAGTGATTTTCAAGACCTTCTATCCATTCCATGATTAACTCTGGTTCCATCTTGCCACTAAATAGAGGCACACCGTCTAAAGACTTACCACTCATTGCCTTCAATGCTTTCAAGAATGGCTCTTCCTAAAGCGCAGGGTCTGGATCTGGAATAATGTCTTCCTCTGCCACTGCTTTACCCTTTCCATCAGCTTCTCTCATCCGTTCACTGACTGCTGCAATCCTAAGCTGCACTTCTTCCAACATAGTCACCATTTCAGCTAACTATTCCTTCAGGAGTCTATTCTCCTCCTTTTTCTCTTCCACATCTTTTGCAAGTTCCACGTTGGTCACCATCTTGGATGAGTTGACAGAAGTTTCTGCAGATAACATCCAAACAGCACATGCCCAAGTCTTTTAGGGCTTTGATACCAATCTTATGTGGACAGAAGTCTTGTTGCTTCTACATAACCAACTTGGCTCTGTTCTGAGATCTTTCTCCTAGATCTCTTAGGGTGTTCATAACCCTAAACTAAGGTAAGTCACTCTCAAATTTACCTCTCATTCAAGACTCAGTCACCCATCAAAATTATTTTCATCTTCTTCTTGTTGAACCTACACAAATAGATTCATTCTACTTTCTTATTCAATGTTTTCTGAACATTGCTTTAATTCTCTTTTCTAGCCGGGATATTACCAAGCTCACCTAGGGTAAGATCTCCAGACTCTTTGTTGTTGCTTCTCCTACAGAAAAAAAAAAAAAGGAAACTATGTACAAGGGCTCCTCTCAAGTTCCATCCCAACACATGATTCTCACCATGGATTCAGGAATCTCGAGGGGCCATTACTGTTTACAACCTAGAACGGGTGAAGAACTAATAACTTGCAAAACAGAAAATAAGGTAACTAATCTACTTGCATGCAAAAGGAACCACAAAGAGACTTGATATCTAATAAACACACAATCTACAACTTCTCATTATTGGAAACAAAACAAAATAGTACAATAATCTACAAATCTCTAACTTTCCTGTAGCTTCTCGTCTTCTTCAATCTCTACCTTCTAGATCTCTAAAAATGAAGGCTCTAGATGTTATTAGTAACCATCCTCTCATTGAAAACAACCCTAACGGTCCACTCATTCACAAGAATCTCTTCAGGAACCATTACACTAACCATGCTATCCATAAAAGACAAGATCCACTTTTCACGGGCCATTACGATGGAATATTGTCGAGCAACAGCAATGCAAGCTGAGCACCAGTTGCAACCATTGTTTGCCGAGCTGCAGTGTTAGTCGAGCTGCAATGTTAGCTAAGCTACTAGGCAATGTAGGCCGAGTTACTAGGCAATGTATGCTGAGCTACTAGGCACCAGTGTAGGCTGAGTGCCAATGATACCAAGCATCTTATCCAAAGTTCCCGATGCCTTGGTTGGGTTTCCAGAGGCTTCCAAACTACCTCACACACACACAACTAAAGGAAACCAACTAAGCAACCTATCTAGACATAGATTGACCTAGTCCTATCCATCTTAGGGAAAATAAAACAAATGACCTTCTAAGGTCCACACACACTCTCCTGACTTGGCTAGAGTCAGTACATGCCAGAAATAAGGATCTAGGGGTTTGAGTTAGGTGTGCTCTTGCACCAATTGTGTGTCGATTTCAATGAAACAGTGGATCACTTACTCTTGAACTGTTTATTTGCACAAGAATGTTTTATATTTTTTCTACGCAAGTTACAATATAGTACCCCTCTTTTGAACAGCATTTGGGATCTTTGCCAATCATGGCTGGTTTTACATTTGAATTCCTTATTTACTAACATTTGGAAATGTGCTCCAGCATTAGTGGTCTGGGCCATTTGGTGGGAGAGAAATAAAAGAATCTTTAGGAATTTTTCTTCTCCTATTAAGATGATACTATAAGGTATTGAGACATCAATCTCAGAGGTGTCCAATGCAAGCTTGATTAAATGCAAATTTAATCTAGTTATTACACCTTGGGATAGCATGATTATTTGTGAATGGAAAAGAATATCGGTTCCCACGGGGTGGGCTATAGCCAAGAAGGGTTTAACTAAGCTTGATCAATCAGTAATTCCCTAGTATTCTCCCACTCCGGGTTTTGTGAATCTTAATTTTGATGGGGCTTCTCGAGGAAACCCCAGCAAGTTAGGGCTGGGGGCTTGTATCTGAGACTCTCAGGGCAATGTACTTGCACTCACAACTTCTCCCTTACCTGCAGGAACAAACAATCTTGCAAAAGCTCATGCCTTATTTGCTATCTTAATTCTTGCCAAGCAGGGAGGTTATAATTGAGTTAACGTGGAAGGAGATTTGTTGGTCATTATTAATGCTTTATTAAATGGAAACTAACTAAAAAAATAAAACTTGCCTAAAACACTAAATATCTAAAAATCTAAATGACCATTAATATTAATTACTTTATTAAGAGTTGCTTTCGATTGTAAAATTGGTGACTTGTTTGGAGTTTTTTGGATACTTTTTGGCGAAGTTTATGAGAGAGCTGCATTTATTGAGGGTTTTCATGATTAGAGGTTTCTTACGAAAAAAAATCCTTCTTGTTCAGCGAGTACTTCCGTATGTTTTGATTAATCTTTGCAAGTATTCGTTGACCTCAAATTATTTCAGCTCAATAATCCAAATACAGTATAGTGTGTTTCTTAAATAACTCTTTAGAATGTTTCTTAAATCATACTTGAAAACCTAATTTGTAGTGGTCCTGAACTCCAGATATGAATTAATTTCAATTTTTGTTTACGAAATGAGAATAAATGAAAGCATTATGTCTATACAATCTGTATTCTTTAACATATAAAATTTTAATTGTAGCTTTGAATAGTATTGTAGAAGTGACTAGGAATTTCAACCTTGCTGTCCCCATATTTTAACTTGCGCGGAGTTTCAGCTCTGCTATATTTTGAGTATATTTGGATCCGTAATTTATTTATTTAGCTATATTTTTAGTTGTTTTCTTCATCATTGTGCATCTCTGTCAAATATGTTCAAAACTTTAGAAGCATTGTGCACTATTTTGATAAGTAGTATTTTCCCTGCTAATGACAGCCATTTCACTTTCCATGCCATAATTCTAGACTTGATTCTATCAATGATAGGCATCCAATGTGTGCTTTTGTTTACGCCCATGAAAAAAGGGATGCCAAGGTACACGGAGGGTAGGAAGTTAATTGTAAAACCCAGAAAATTTGCAATTCTATTTGAGATAATCTGATTGGTATTGAAAAAATATATTTTGGACTTATGTGCATTGATTTTTTGTCCCGAGGCTTCAGTGTACAAGTCCATGACTTGTTTGATTTGTTTTGTCTCTTTAATGTTAGAGGCTCCAAATAGTAGTGTGTCATCTGCAAATAGAGAATGAGTGATTGATAATTCTGAATCCCCTATTTTTGTGCCTTCCCAAAGTCCAAGAGCTTGTTTAACATGTATGTATCTACTGAAAGCTTCAGCCATTAATATGAAAAGGATCGGGGATAAAGGGTCTCCTTGTTTGATCCCTTGTGTGGAGGGAAAGAAACCCGCTGGGACCCCATTAATTAATACTGAGAACCATGCCCCTGATATAAAATCTTTAATCCATTTACACCAGCTATTCGCAAAGCCAAAATTTTTTAGTACTTTGATAAGGAAAGTCTAGTCTACTTTTTCATATTCTTTCATCATATCTAACTTAATGACAAAATCTAATGACTTGCTTGTGTTAATTGAATGCAGGACCTCGTGTGCAACCATTGCACCCTCCGTAGTGTCTCTTCCTGGCACAAAATTGCCTTGTTCTTGGGAAACTAGTTTTGGAATCAGGTGTTTCAATCTCAAGTAGATTGCCTTTGTCAAGATTTTGTATATTGTGTTACATAGAGAGATCGGTCTGAAATCTGAGAAAGTTTTGGGAACTTTGATCTTGGGAATAATGGAAATGTTTGTAGTGTTAAAATATTTTAACATACCTCTTCTTTTCCTTGATTCTTCTATCACACCAAGTACTTCCCATCCGATCAAGTCCCAGCATGCATGGTAAAATAGAGCTGAGAATCCATCAAGCCCTGGAGACTTGTTTGAGGGCAGGGAAAATACTACCTTTCTGACATAGTGAAAGGGACCATAAATGCTGCATTATCAGCTTTAGTGATAATTTATGGGATACCTTGCAGAATTTCTTGTATTTGCTGATCTGCAAGTATTGGTAAGTTTGTTTTTGTGAGTAACTTTTCAAAAAAATTGACCCCTTCTTGTTGTATACCTACTACATCCATCACTACTATTCCATTGTCTGCTTTGTTAATGGAAAATATATGATTTTTATCTCTTTTCTGTTTTGCTAATGCATGAAAGTACTGTGTATTTTTGTCTCCTTCTTTTATCCATAATTCTCAGGATTTTTGGTGCTAGTAGACTTCTTCTCTTTTGCAAAGTTCTTCCCATTCTTGCTGAAGATGTTTCTTCTTTCCCATACCTTGTTTGATTGTTGTGTCGAGAATATCATCTAACTGTTGTTTGACATTCTCTTTTTTTTTAAATGTTTTTGAATGTCAACTCATTCCATTTTTTGACATGTTTCTTGATGTGTTTCAGCTTGGCTGCAAACTGATGCATTTTGGAGCCTTCACACTGAGGTGCACTGATCCACCATTGGTGAATAAGAGGTAAGAATTTTGGATGTCAGAGCCACATTTTCTCAAATTTAAAAGCCGTTTGATGCTTGATTCCCTGCTTAATTATGGGAGCTTGGAAGTGAAGAGAGATTTGAAAATGGCATGATCCAGGTATGGCCAAGATTTCAGATTGGAAAGAAAAAGCTGATAGTTTCCACTCCTAGGATATTAAAAAATGATCCAATCTTTCAGAAATGCGTGAGAAGTGAGCTCTTTTGTTCATCCATGTGAAGGATCCATTGTTTGGTTCAATGTCTAGCAAGTTATTATCCTCAACAAACTGAGAAAAATCTTGTATAGATTTCAATAGAGGATAGATGCCTCCAATTTTTTCTAAGGCTTTAAGAATAGTGTTAAAATCATCACCCATGATGATATATTGATTAACTTGGACTTGAATGTAGCCCGTTAAATTCATCCATACTCTCTGCTTGTCAAGAGTTGTCGTGGGGCCATAAACATTAATCAAAATGAAGGATAAATCAAAAATCTTGATTGATAGAATTTGAAAGTGATCATTTTGATCTATAAGATGTCCTTGCACTATTTTAGGGTCCCATAGTACAGCCATGCCACCCAAATATCCATTGCCCTGCATGTGAATAGACTACCATTTGGTCCATTTTCTAATTTTTTTGTCATAGCTTTCTTGTGACAGCTTTGTTTCTTGCATTAATATGATATCAACCCTCATAGAATCCAACTCTTTCTTGATTCTACATCTTTTGTCAGAGGCGTTTATGCCTCTAACATTCCATGAGGCTATCTTCATTGTTGACAAGGAGATCCCTTCGACCTTCTTGTCACTCTATTTGAAATGGAAAATTTTCCATCTAAGGTGGACTGAATTCCTGCAGCTATTTCAACCTTGGTCTTTGAGGTCTTGGGTTTTCTTCCCCTATTTCTTGGCATTGGTGTTTCCTGACCTGTTTTGCATGGTGTTTGATCAAGTGACAGTGTGAGATTTGGATCATAATGACCCAGTGGTATGTACAATTCTATGTTCTGAGCTTCTTTATAATCCTATTTTGTGCTTTCCTCAACGTCACTTATATATTCTGGATCCATGTTTTCAGAATGTGGGAAATTGGGAAATTGGGAAATTGATCTAGGATTCTAGTCTGCGAAATTGGTTCCTTAAATGGGGAGTGATCCAAATCTTTTTTCTCAGAAGAAAATTGAATCCTATGACCTTCAAATGCATTGTGTTCATGAAATAGAATTAAATCCCCTTGGTGAGTCTGAGTGATTTCTGGGATCTCTTCACTATGCAAATCGTTCTCTATCACTTTTGTCGCTTCTGAGCATTGGGCTTTGTATTCTACATCCCTATGATAATTGGAGGGATGCATTGGTATATCTCCTAAAAAATTTTGTTCTACCTCACCTAATGCTTCCTCATCCAGGGCATCTTCATGTATCATTTTAGAAGCCAGGTTAGTAATCATGGTATCTGTATAATTCCTGGCTCTAAAGGCAACTACAACCCTTTCATTGAAGACCTCCTGCATATCTGACCTTTTGGTAGGGGATTAGATGTGCATTAGATTGTGGACAATATTGTTTATATTTTGGATATTTGGCTCAAATTTTTCCCAAATGATGGTTATTCCCTGCCTCACTCTGCCCTGAAACATGAGGATATATCTTAATGCAAAAAAGAAGCATATTGACGCTTTGTATGAATATGTATTGGCTTTTGTTTCATTGGTAGTTGCAAGAGGCATTTCTAGGTTCTGAATAAGTGTATCTATATGAATCTGTTGTTTTGATTTCTGCAATTTGCAGATTGTTGGTTCTGAAATGTGGTCTTCACAAACCTGAATGTCAGGGTGATTTCCCCTGTTGCATTGTGATGTGAGATGCCCAAGGTTATTTTGCAATTGATGAACAATATCAACACTCTGCAAAACAATTTTCTGATCCCAAATACCCCATTTTGAATTGATCTTAATGAATTTTGGCAATTGCTTTGAACGATCAATATGGACACAGACCCTGGTGTCTCTATGTGGAGTTTCAAAAGGGATGAAATCATGTCTTAGGAATATACCAAATTGATTGGACATTATTTCGATAATTTCTGGATCTTTGTATTCTAGAGGCAACAAAGGAAGGGAAATCCAGAAGGGAAATAAGTTGCATGTCGTGAGATCCGGTATAAATTTTGGGGTCCAGTTCATTATATATAGGCCCAGGCCATGGCAGAACCAACCTTTGTTTTTATGGATACCATCCCTGTAGACTATAGACTTAAATATAGCTACAAAAAAGCCCAGATCAACTTCCAGTTGGAAAATGTCTAATAAGCCTACCCAATTTTTAAAAGCCCAATCCCTAATCTCCGAAAATAGCAAAGTATTGGATGACAACTTACCAATCAGGATTTTTTGCCGTAAGAAGCCTACGTGGTCCTGAAGCATGTGCTCTGACAG
The DNA here is from genome assembly GCA_018584345.1 of Thuja plicata. Lineage (NCBI taxonomy): Eukaryota > Viridiplantae > Streptophyta > Pinopsida > Cupressales > Cupressaceae > Thuja > Thuja plicata. The sequence goes on from MU223492.1 coordinate 7,885,563, forward strand.
CGAGATATTAATCATTGATCATGCTTCGTGTTGATCTTGAGGGGCATCCTTGGTAGCTGTGGCACAATCTTTGGGCTCCTATGTTTGTTTGGGTTGCCAAATCTTTCTGTTGGCTTTTGGATTGAAGGGTGCTCTAGGAGGCTTTTTAGAAGGGAGCATTTCTACAATCTCCCCATGTCCAAGTTTTGTGCCCTTGTCTAAGATGTGATTATCTGCACTTTTGAGAGGTGATTTACCAAGTTTCACTAGGGATCCAGGAGGCGTTCCCACACAAATGTCAAAGATCGGTTGCTTCTATTTTGATAGTCGAGCACCTCACCTTCTCTTCTTTTGGTGAAGTTCATGTTTTGGCCTAAATGGTCACTGATGGTCAAAGAGAGTTTCCCGCCCATTTGCCAATTTGAAATTTGCTGAAGGATTGTTTCTTGGTTGGCTTTGGAGCCCTATGGATTTCATTGTAGCTTGATGTGAGGATTCCCTCTGCTCGTAACTAGCAAAATTATGGAAGGTAGAAGGTTGTTTTTGGTGATCTGGGGAAGCCCTTTTCCTCGGAGGCAGATCCTTGTTCATCTTTGCTTTGTGTTCTATAGCAATGTGAAAATGGGGATTCACAAAGAAAGGTTTAGCTGGCTGGACAATCGCTTTCCCGCTGAAGATTGAAATATCAGCTATTTGCTTGACTCGTAGACCCAAATCTGAGACTTTTTTTGGGTTATTCTTCTGAAGAAAGGGAAATGACTGAAACCCCTTAGTCTGTAGATCTTGAACGTGAGGTCTGGCAAGCTACACGATGGGTGAACTCCGAAAGAGTTTTGAAACACTGTGTGCAAATAGCGGGTCTTGCCCTAGGTTTTTGCTTTGATGACCTGAGTGGGTGTGATGCTGCGTATGAGGTCTTAGAGAATGGTATTGAGAAAGAAGCTTACTATTTGGGTGGGGGGCTCTACAAAAGCTCTGCGAATGTCCTTGTTACCCTTGATGTCCTTGCTGTCCCCATTGATCTCTTGGACTGGTTCTCTGACGCCCTTCCTCCCTGGTTCTCTGACTCGCTCCCTCCATACTTTGAATTGTTTTATTGTTATGATGTATGTGATATTTTATGGTTAGATCTGATACTTTATATTTGTGGCTATATATAAATAATTTTTCATTCGTATTATAATCATTTGGTAGTAGTTTGGATGCAATAGTTCAATGACTTATTTAATGATATGTTGTGTTGAATGATTATGTGTTGCTTTGATTCTTATATATATTATTGACACATTTGATATATAATTGAGTGTAGGCAAAAATTTATTTTTCCGCATGAGTGGTTGATTGAATATAGAGAAGCAATTCAAGAGATAGATTGAGGATTAGAAGAATGAAATTTGAGGATGATTATGAAGGATGATATTGGATTTGGATAATTTATAGCTTTGAATTTGGGATGGAAGAATTTTTTTGAGAGAATTTAGGCATGGTTTAAATGGATTAGGATTTCAATAAGAAGAATGTATTAGGTATTTGAAGGAAATGTTAGATGGTTGGTTGAAAGTTTGTTTTCTTGAATAGAGAGTGGTCTTGATGGAACACAAATAAATAAGTGAGATCTAGTAACATTTGGATTGATAGGTAGCACTAGTTCTGAACAAGAAGACACACCAAGCACTTGTACAATTCTAATTTACTCAAGTAGGATGGTATTCCTTATGGACTCACAAAAATGGCATCTGTCTCCACTTTAGTATAATTGAAATGCATGTCCCCTTAGTACCATATTACAACATGAAATGGATAACTAGGGAATGCAAGGTCATGTACCACTTTAGACCCCTTACCTTAGAGGACTAGCCTTGTCCAAAGTAAGCTCTATCTCACCATGTGAAGACACAATATGAGGATTTCCCCTTTCTAGTAGTGATTCAACACAAGGAATAATAGATAAAAGGCCTTAAACTGGGATAAAAAAATATTTTAGGGAGTCCTCTTAAAGTGCAAGATATGTGAGGCCCAGATTCATAGATGAAAAAAGAATAATTCCAAATTGAAGGGAGGATCCATAAACCCACACTCCACCTTCACTTCTCCAAGGTATAAAGGTTTTGGGGGATTAGATAAAAATTGACAAGATTATACTTGTAGGAGGGGTCTCTATCAATTCACCCTTCCCTCTACCTCATAAAAGTGATTTCTTTCCTAGTTAATTTATTCCACTAGGTTGTCATTTTCATTTGGATTTAACTCATAAGATTTGTTAAAGAAATAGTAAAGCTTATTCAAATATAACTTTTCAAAAGCCCTTGGAATAATTATTGTTGAACTTGTATAATAGAAGTAGAGCATATAAAAATTTTAAAATATAGAATAATTAAAATAAAATAAAATAAAAAAGACAATACACAATATTTTTACTTAGAAAAAATCTTATAAGTAAAAATTCTAACACAATAAAAAAAATTGCAAAAAACTAGTGTCTCTAAAATAATAATAAATCTCTCTTGTTTCATCCTTAACCATCAAAGTAGTTTTACACATTGTACAAGACAGAAAAAAAAATATGAATATTATAAGAAATGATATGAAAACCAAAAAATGCCTAAAATAATACCAACCCTCCCCAAAAAAAAATATTAAACCAAATAATGAGGTTGGTATTATCCAAACTAATCATAAAAAATACACAACACTTTATGAACGTGGAAGAATAATGTTAAGCTCAAAATTTTTTACTCTCTAAATCCTCAAACCCATCCAAACTCTTGATGATCACTTATCATTTTTTGCTTTCATATTGACACTTTATGGACATGGAGGAATAATGTTAAGCTCAAAATCTTTTACTCTCTAAATCCTCAAACCTATCCAAACTCTTGATGACCACTTATCATTTGTTCTTTCATATTGATAGTTTAATTTATTTTTTACAAAACCTTTAATTTGTAAAAGATAATGAGATATTATCATTTCATTCTATTTTTAATTAAATCAATACTGATGTAACAATCATGACATGACTTCTTTCATTTAATATAATATGTATTTAACATTAAATAAGGTTTTGATGTATTTTTTGTGGGAGATTTGAGGAATATTCCTCTTCTCTATTATGATTAGGACTATTAATTAATATTATGTGGATAATTTGTGTTCATTTAATCTTATTACTTAGTTTAATTGGAAATAAGCAAAGATATATACATAAAATATTTTTTTAGAAATTAGATGGGCTGGCAAGACCTAGTGTGAGGTCACGAGGTCTAGTCTCCCCCTCCCTCTAACTGACCTGGTATCGAAGGACATATCCTACAGTCTAAAAAGAAGAATTATTAAATAATTGATTAAAAGATATCTTTAATCTTGTTTATTAAATATTATATTTAATAATTTTATAAAAAAAATACAAATATATACAATTCTATAAGTAAACAAACATATATGTGTGTATATATATATATATGGGGGAGGGGGAGAGAGATATCTTGCCTTGCATAACCAATTTATATTCGTTATAGTTATGGGCAATCGTTTCAACATGGTGTCTGTGGCAAATGTTAGCAGAAGAAAGATAATGACAAATTTAATGGAAAAACAGTTAGCAATTAGAGGACGTCTCACAAGATTATTTCAAATCATGTTCACAATATGTTTTTGGCTAGTATTAAATTAGG
>MU223492.1:7895876-7909068 GCA_018584345.1 Thuja plicata
GGAAACGCACTCCCACAATATTCTCGCCCTAGCTAACTTTTGTGAACAGGTTTCTGAAGTTTTTTTTTCAGGAAGGACATTACCTTATAGTGCTACACGCATCTGTATTCGTCATGGTGGTATTTCTCAACTTTGAGGTTTACTTTTATTTTTATGAAATGAAAGAACGCATTTGAAGCTAATATTAATCTTTTACTTTATGTCTCGACAGTTGGTCGAAAATCTATTGAGTTGTTAGCTTGACATGAAAGTTTATTTTCACTTGTATTTGATGTGACATCTCTCATTTTGATTTCTTAGGACACTCGACATATGGTCGACGTTTCGCTTGTCTTGAGCAAAGGTATGCTTATGTTTTCGACAGATATGGTCGTAATTGTATATATGTTCTTTTTATTTAATTGGAAAACTATTGATATCTTGTCGACTTATGTAATCGACCATTGACTTGTTGACCGACTCCCTAAAGATTTGGGTTTTACTGATGTGGCTTTTAGTGTCGAAACTTCAGTCTTTACAGAAAATGTTTCACACAAAAACCCACAAACTTTAGGGCGCGTTTGGGGGCTGGAATTAGACTGGAATTGGCATTATCTAATTCTGGAAAATGCCAAATTCCATGTTTGGGTTCATGAATAAAAATGGAATTGGAATTACGAAATTCTCATTTTCCTCCAAAATGGGCATATCAATCTTCCACCTAAATAGGTGGAATTGGAATTTCGAATTCCAATTCCAATTTTTACAAAAGCAAATTCAATATCTAGTCGGATTTGTGACATGATAGATGTGTGTGTGTGTGTGTGTGTGTGTACACAAATGTGTGTATGTGTGTATATATACACGTATGTGTGTATACATGTGTGTATATACATACATATATGTGTGTATATACATACATGTATATATATACACATGTATATGTATATATACATATATGTGTTTTTGTATGTATATATACACATATACATGCATATATGTATATATACACATGTATATATACATGTGTGTATATATGCACACACATATGTGTGTATGTATATATACACACATATGTGTATATGTGTATGTGTAAATATGTGTGTATATGTGTGTGTGTATGTGTAGACACACGTGTATGTGTGTGTATATAAACACATGTATATATACACATGTGTGTATGTGTGTATATATACACACATACATACCATATTCAAAAAAAATTAAGAAATAAACAATGAAAATTATTTATGCATCTTCTCAGTCATCTTTCGGGTGAACCAAACGGGTCCAGCCCATATTCCGGAAATTATTTCTAGAATATGTATATTCTAAAATTGTAGCATCTTGCAGAATTGACCATATCCAGCATTCGTAACTTCATCAAGAAAGCCACCATAGACACGAAGGTAAACCATGCATGTTGAATTGGGCATCGTTGATTACAAAAAAATAATTGTTCTATTATGTTTTGGTGCGTCTTCGTAACCTTTCCAAAGCTTCCATTATGGCGTAGACAGTGAGGATGGTGGGAAATGTTGTAGTGTCTAGCTTCATGCTTGATAGTTGCAGTTGCTCAAAAGTTCTAATGCCTTTTCAACAAATTTATTTTGCGCAGACATGAAATCATGACCTTGCACAAGATATCGTATCCACATTTAGCTCATTGCTTATGATTCCACATTTTGCATGCATATTAACATAGCCACGGTGTACAGGATGGTAGTGGTAGGCGTAGGTTCAAGTTAGCCGCAGACCCACCAACATGCGGTGTATGGAGATTGGGAGCGGACAAAGATTCAATAGAGGTCTCTTTTGCTAGAGGCTGAGGCAACGTGGCCTCACATGAGGGTGGAGGTAGAGTCGTGAGCTCTGCCGCGATGTCTCCTACCTGCGGTCCAACACGGGAAGAGATGACAGAGGGAGCAGTTGTCATAAGGGGTTGTGTGGGAGTTATGCAAAGCAGGGATTGAAGAAGTATTGTGTGTTGAACATTGCTTGAAGGTATGACTGTAGACGGGTGAAATGTAACCTGTGGAACCCTCTGCACATTATTGTCATTTTCAATAAATCAAATTCAATAGAATCATTAGAAGTGGTGTTCTGAACTTGCAAACCGGAGAAAAAACTTTTCATTGAAGATAATGTCCCGGCTATGGATAACTTTCTTTGCAATACGATCTTATAGTCTAAAACCGAATTGATCTTCACCATACCCCAAAAACATACACCTCTTGGATTTGAAATCCAATTTTGTTCACTGCTCTTTAGGAACATGCACATAAGCATCACAACAAAAAATACGCAAATGATTAAATGAAATGTGTTTCCCAAGCCACCTCTCTTCTAAAATATCAAAATCAAAATGAGATGAAGGAGTACGATTGATTAAATAAACAGCAGTATTACATGCCTCTGCCCAAAATTCTTTCCCAAAACTAGCATTAGAGAGCATGCACCGAGCTCTTTCAAAAGTAGTCTGATTCAACCTCTCATCTGCACTATTTTCTTGAGGTGTAAAAGGGGTTGTTTTAATACAACGAATGCCATGATTTGCACAAAAATTATCAAATTCTAAAGAGCAAAACTCACCACCATTGTCCGTTAGTAGACATTTCGTTTTCTTGCCAATCTGATTTTCAACCATTGCCTAGAGACTTTTAAATTTAGAAAATACCTCTAATATCTTATTGTACATATAAATCCATACTTTACGAGTGAAATCATTAACAAATGTAACGAAGTAATTTGCACCACCGGTAGAAGATACCTCTGTAGGACCGAAAACATCAAAATGCACAAGCTCTAATGGAGAAGATTTCTTATCATGACCCATATGCTTAAAGTTAGTTCGATTTTGTTTTCCATAAAGGCAATTATCACATAATGCAAAATTAACTTATTTAAGACCCGAAAGCTGGTCATGTTGAAGCATTACTTCAAGACCCTTCTTACTCATGTGACCGAGCCTCTTGTGCCAAAATTTAGTGTTACTATTTGTAATGGTCATGGCATCTCCCACTTCACCATTGCATTCTAGAGAATATAAACTTCCTAATTTATTTCCTTTTACCAAAATCAGCAGACCTTTGGTTACTTTCCATGAATCTAAAGAAAAATGAACATTATAGCCTTGCGTATAAAGTTGACTCACAGAAACCAAATTTATTTTAAGAGAGGGAACATGACGTACATCTTTCAAAAGTCATTTACTACCTTTTTTTAGCGATAATAAAATATCACCCTTTCTGACAATGTCACATTCTTTGTTATCTCCAAGAACAATACCAAACATACCTTCTTGATAATTCATGAAAGCACTCCGACATGGAGTAGCATGGAAAGAGGCTCTAGAATCTAGAACCCACAAACTTGCATTTGTGTCACCAGCTACAAGAACCAATACACCATCATCCTTAACATTTGCAGTATGTGCTCCATCATTGATCACTCTATCTTGGGCCTTTTGTATTTCTAACATTCCTTTTTTGTATGTCCCAGTTTATCACAAAACCAACATGTACTGTTTCTACCTCTTGATTGTAACCGATGTGTGGAGTGAGACCTTTCATTATTGTTATTTCTGCCTCTTTCTTGACTCCTACCTAGATTACTTGTGCTAACCGCTATTAATGCATCACCTGAGGAAGACTCATGATTCCTCCAACGCATGTCTTCGCTGAGAAGTGTAGCAGCAACCTTATCAAATTTAAGTTTAGTTTTGGCATCCACCGAAGTGTTGACTTCCATTACCACTCCTTCCCGGCTATTCGACAGTGAACATAGCAGCAAAATAGCTTTCATTTCATCATCTAATGTTATACCTACTGAAATCAATTGAGAAATTAATGTATTGAACTCATTGAGATGATTCGACATAACTCCTCCTTTCATTTTCAGATTGTATAACTTTTTCATAATGAATATCGTGTTTGATGTCGAAGCTATCTCATATAATAAAGATAATTTATCCTACAGCTCTTTCATTTTCTTTTTTGTTCAAACATTGAAGAGCGCATTGCTTGAGAGTGATAAAAAAAATCATTGCACGTGCTCTATGATCAAATTTCTCACATTCTTCTGGCGTTAGTGTACCTTGGCCCGTGGTCTTTCCTTCTAATGCAGCTGAGAGATCCTACTTAATCAATAATGACTCTATCTGTACTTTTTATAACCCAAAATTTTGCCCAGCAAACTTCTCAATTTTCCATTTGTCTGCTTCATCCATGACTCCGAGAAATCTTCACCGATTTCTAGAAACTCATAACAATCTTTCGCGGCTCTAATACCAATTGTTGAAGTTAATGAAAGATACAGAATTAAAATAAAAATGAATAAGCAAGAAAGAACGCACACATAGAGAAAAAATAGAGATTTATAGTGGTTCATCCAAATGGACTACATCCACTCTACAAGCAGGGAAATCACTTTTATTTAGATAGTTTTTACAACATGCAAAATGCACAGCAACTCAGTTACATATTACTTCTCATTATAAGAAGTAATCCCAATCTATGTCTCTGGCCATGGTGGAAAGGAGGGAATAAGAATCGGTTCAAAATCCGAACAGTCATCGGTTACATGATGATTGGGCTTCAGACTATTTCAGAACCGTTACAAGTCATCTTTCTCATTTCTTTTATCTATGTAAAATATTTTTATGGGGTGTACCCTATGATGTTTGTTTATATATCAAAAATTGCCCATTTTTCCAAATCAGTCTTCTTCTCTCCTAATATTTTGATTGTAGGTTTGTCTAAAATATTTTCTATTAAGAAGAACACACTAATGTTTTTGTTTTGGGATTCATGCAGTGATTTGTGAAGGAACCAAAATGGTTGTTGCTACAGTAGGAATTATGATCTCTTCGACAAGTCCTAATTACGCCACACAAAATATTATCTTTTTATCTTCTTCAGGGAATGCAAAAGTGATGGTAGGTGCTTTGGATAGTGTTGACATCAAATCGAAGAAATCATCATCTGCCTTCAGGGGAGTAGAAGTTAATGGAAATGCTCATTCATGTATGAATGTCAATTGTACCAAGGTCAATGACACTTCTCTAGATAGCTTAAACATGAAGAATAATGTCAGGTTGAAGGGTTTTGTAGAATTTGTTGCTGAGTTATATGATATAATATGTATGAGCTACCCTTTTGTACTAGGGTTACTAGGGTTTTTGTTCATACCTTTTGTATCGAGCTACCCTCAAAGTTTTATTTTCTCTTGACAATGGAAGCAAATAGAGATAGTATACCAAAAGCAAGGGAGTTGTAGCAATATAGAGTTTTGAGATCAAGAGGCTTTCAACTAGTTACAAAGGTAAGATTTTTATTTGCACTACAATCCAGTTTTCCTCTTCATTCTCTTAAATAATAATATTTTTTCTATTAATGATATTGTTCTTACATTTTATGAAAATTAAAAATGGCATTATTATATAGGAAGTCACATTTCTATTTTTTATTCTTTGTAGATTTTGGGGCATTTGTATTATCTATGATAGATTCCATTTTATTAGACTAATTTTAGTTAAATGGATTGATTATATTTAGTTTGTGTATTATTTTTTACCTTCTATTTCCATGTCACCATAATAGGGACTAGTTTACCATGTCCTTTCATCTATAGCCTCCATTTACAATATCTATCAAAAATTTACTAACGTGTGGCAATACCAGGACTATTGGTCCATGTGTAGAAATTTTTCTCTTATATTGAAGCTTGGACATTTCCATTTGTCATATTAATATCTACTTTTTTGTATTCCATATTGATGCATTATTTTTATCCCCGCTAAATATTGACCAACTAAACAAGATCAGTCTTCTAGCTAGTTGAATATTGATAGATTGAGAAGTCAGGCCAAGCACAAGATGGTGAGACACTTCAACTAAATCCCGTGTTCCAAGATCGTGGTGTATTTTATTGTTGCTGAAAATCATAATTGTGGTTTTCCACTTCTTTTGAAGGGATTGACTCTCATTTCTATTCATTGTCCCATCATAAGTGATACTAAGAAGTTAGAATAGGCACTTAAAGAAACTTTGTTAGAATAATTTCTTCTTGGTCAAAATCTCATAATTTTCACTCCTCATAGGGTATTTTATACCGCTAGATCATTAGTAAAGAAGTTTTTGATATGTTGTATATATCCAACCTTCTATGGTTTTTTCAGTATTATCAGTATCAAGGAAAGTCATTGTATTGTTTGAGCAGTCCACCTTTGTACGTTAAGGTATCTATAAATTAAAATGTGTCCACAAAAAACATCCTAAATCTATCTCCTTTTGCTGGGATTAAGAGGGAGTTCATTGTTCCCTATAACCCTCAACAAAACAGAGTTGTGGAATGAAAGAACATAACTATAATTAAGGGTGCAAAAGCCATGATGCATGATCAAAACCTAGAAACTTATCTTTGGGTTGAAGCTTCTAGTACTGTCGTATACATCCAGAATAGATTCCCACACTCCCATCTAGAAAAAAAAACCCCTGAAGAAGCATTCACTGGAATTAAACTTAATATAAGTCACCTGAGAATATTTGGTTGTCCAGTTTACATTCACCTTCCTAAAGAGAAAAGATCTAAATGAGAACCTTTCGGGAAGAAGGGAATTCCTGTTGGGTACAGTGAAACTTCTAAATCCTACAAAGTTTACATCCCAGGGCAAAGACACATTGAAGTAAGAAGATATGTGATATTTGAAGAAGATATTGAATTTAAAAGATCCAAGGATGAAAATGATGAAGAATCTCAAAAGGATCCCTCTCCTGAATTTTATTGGGAGACTCGAGAAATTATAGAAGATAATAATTTCATTGAACCCATGGATATTGTTGATACATCTAGAGTAAATAAGAAAAGACCTGTATGGGACAAGAAGATGATTGAAGAAGCAAGAAAATATGTAGCCCCTCCAAGAAATTTTAGAGAAATCAAAAGACCGAATAGATATTTCAGTAATGTTGCAGTCATGAGTGAACTTATAAATCCAGAGCCCTCAAATGTAGAGGAAGCCCTTAAACATCAAACTTGGAAGGATGCCATGATAGAAGAGTATAAATTTGTTATCAAGAATGATGGCTGGGATATTGTGCCCAAACCCAAAGACAAATCAATGGTCTCCTCCAAGTGGTTATTTAAAATCAAACATGCAGCAGATGGAAGCATTGAAAATACAAGGCTAGGTTTGTTTCAAGAGGATTCTCTCAGAAAGAAGGTATTGGCTATGAAGAAACATTTTCCCCAGTTGCTATGTATACCTCAGTCAGAGCTGTAATTGTTATTGTTGCATCTAAGGGATAGAAAATTCAACAAATGGATGTAACGACTACCTTCCTAAATGGAGTGGTTGAACATGAAGTATACCTAGACCAACATGAAGGATTTGTAGTGCATAAGAAATAGTCCCATGTCTACAGATTGAAGAAAGCACTATATGGTCTCAAACAAGCTCCCCGAGCTTGGTAGGAAAGGATAGATCATTATCTATCTAAACTTGCTTTCTCTAAAAATGATGCAGACCCAGATCTCTACTTCAAGGTAATAGATGAAGAAATCTTGATTCTAATTCTTTGTGTTGATGGTTTATTAATCACTAGAGAAGATCATCTCATCACTAAGTGGAAACAAGATCTAGCATCCAAATTTGACATGAAGGATTTAGGAATTCTTCACTACTTCCTAGGTTTAGAAGTATGGTGACATGAAAATGGCATTATCCTAAATTAAGGGAAGTATACTATTGACATCCTAAAAATATTTGAGATGATGGATTGAAAATCTATGTCTACTCCAATGGAAACAAATCTACACAAGTTAAAAGCAGCAGCTACTGACTCAGAACATGCAGATCCTACTCTCTACAAAAAAATAATTAGATCTCTGATGTACTTGGTAAACAACACACCAGATATCTGTTATGTAGCAAATGCACTTGGTCAGTTCATGTGTGAACCAAAGCAATTATACTTAGTAGCAGCTAAACACATCTTAAGGTATCTATGTGGCACAATCAGATATGGGTTAAGATATAAAGATGTAGACCTTAAAGTTTATTGGTATACTGATTCAGATTGGGCTGGAAATATTGTGGATCAGAAAAGCACCACAGGATGTTGCTTCAGTTTAGGATCAACTATGATATCCTGGTTCAGTGGAAAACAATCTTCAGTTGCTCAGAGCTCCACAGAAGCAGAGTATATTGCAACATCTATGGGAGCACAAGAAATAGTATGGTTGAGGAAGCTTTTAGTTGGATTATTCATGAAGCCACTGAAACCTATCATCATCCACTGTGACAACTAAATTTGCATAAAAGTCTCCTTGAACCCAGTATTTCATAACAAATCTAAACACATTGAGATTCCTTATCACTACATTAGAGACATGGTGGGGAAAAATATAGTTGATTTGAGGTATGTTAGTACAGATGACTAGAAACAAGACATTCTTACCAAGGCTCTTGCAAAAACGAAGGTAGAATACTTCAGAGGTAAGCTTGGTATGGTTGTAATTACTAAGAATAGGTCTCAGCATCTTTAAATCATTGTACTAATGAAATATTTCTATAATTTTTAAATCATGAGTGTTGTTTCATGACTTTATGGGCCTTGTGTACATCATTAAGAAGTGACGACTTCTAAATGATTATCACGTTTACTTCTGGAAGTTATTCCAAGGTGACGATCTTACAATAACTTAACCTTCTATCATGATGGATATCATATAGTTGATATCTAAGTAGATCATGATAGATCATATCTTTTAAATCAATATCAACTAAGAGATAGATATCGTCCCTGATATCTACTAGTTGTATTGTGTAGATATATCATGGTGGATTAACATCTGTCTACAAACCATGAATATGATATCCCTATGATAGGTATCACATGGGTGATACTTGTCCACATACCTTACGGATAGTGAGAGTACTTGGTGAATATCATGAGACTTGATATGTGTAGGCCATTACTCTGAGTACTTGATAAATATCATGAGACTTTATATTTGTAGGCCATTAATTTGATATCATGAGATGATATCATTATGGTGGATATCTCCAAAATTGATATCCATAAACATGCCATAAAATCGTATCTTATATTGAGGTAATATCTCTTCCACACCATGTGTGGACATAATTCATCATTCTGTGATTATCCTCCCTAACTAAGAGGGAGTGTTGATTATTTGCAGGATCAATCGGAATAATCACATTATAAGCACAACTCTTTCCATATATCAAGATTATTATTATCATAATTAAATAATATAATAATTATGTATATACATATGTATGCATATATTTAATAAAGAATGGCTTTCTTATTTTACACACGTGTGTGTTATTGAGAAAATATATTAACTATGCTAATAAATTTTATCGGCTATGTAAAAAGAAATTATGAGTATTGTTCTGTATAAACCGTCGAATGTTGTAGAACAACTAACATGTCGATTTGCATAATCAATGCGGGTCGACAACCTTGGAGTGGAATCATGTCCACGAAGGGACATAACCCCACGTGAACTCCATTTGCATTCTGTGCGACCACATCTCTGCGAGACATCTTAGAAAACCATTCGCATTCCCTTTTCATGGTCCATTTCTGTGCTCAGACTTTGCATTTCGAAACTTACCATTTCATACACGGGCAAGGAGGAATCTGGCAAAGGTTGTAAAATACGGCGTTCAAAGTGCCTATTGCATTTGCTGAAAGTTCCCATGTATTCTTAACGACATCTCTGTGATAAATTCTTTCAAACCATCCCATTATACTATCTCTGGTTCCATATTTTTCATACAAATCTTTCGTCGTTTCTCTAACAGTGAAACGCATTAGCGAGTGATCTTTTCTTTTTCAAAATTTTCATGCATGGCAGGATATTTAAATGCAAACATTAATGTTTTGGCTGTTGCAAAAATATCATGTCGCCGCCTCGCAACCTTCTCTGCATTTTCTCTCTCCACCTTGCAAGGAAGCGAGGGAGAGACGTGACATTTATAAAATATAAAATTTTCCTAATAAATGCACTTATATGTCTGGGCCCACCATTTTTGAGTTGCCTTTCTAATTATTTAACAAGAGACTCAACCATCAAAGTTCCTGCCTATGGTGACATGTTTTAAGGTGTAGTTGATGCATTTGATGTAAAATGCACGAAGTATGTCATAGAGAAAGCATTATTAAAACGGTTTGAACATGATTTTATGTTGGAATTACGATTTTATGTTGGAATTATATTGGAGATTAGTAATCAGTAATGAATAATTTTTATAGAGTACAAGTAATGAATAATTTGTGGTCATTGAAATCGTAAGGTTCCATTTGATAAAAGTGATTGAGGTTTCCTTTCGAGGTCATTTATGTAGTAATCGTGTATCTTTATAGATGTGGAAATCTTTTTTTACTACAAGTTCTGTTAACCAGAAATTGTGACAAGTATTTTTTTTTCATGTCAACTATGAGGGGGGCTTATTTTTCTTCCATCCTTGAAAGCATATTTGAATATGATTTTTTGATCTTCGCTTCTAATTCTATCCATCTAATCCTTGTGTCAAGAAATCTATAAATAGGATGGTAAAGTCATTTTCAGAATAGAAGGTTTTTGTATGCAACTTTATGCTACAAGTAAAATCATTCATTTCTCATTGGAAATGTCATCATTAAGGATAACTATGATGGGTTTGTGCAACAAAAGTTGGAACAAGAATTTTATTTATGTTTTCATTTTTTTTCCTTGTTGAAATTATGTTTGTCAACATTTGATTTAAAGTTTACTTAAGTAAATCTTAATTTTCTTTTTTTGTAAATAAAACTCTAAATAAGATGAATTTGTAAGGCTATAACATTTTAAGGTGGTCAGAGTTTATAAACTTAACAAAACTTATAACTGAAATGAACTTATTGAAAACTATTTTAATAATAGACTTGATCCCATTAACACTTCTTATAGTTCATTAAAAGAGCGTACTTTGATATAAAATCATATACAACAGAAAGATTTTATTTAAATTAAAATTATATATAACGACTGTATTCAATTGAAATTGAAATTGTATATACCGATTGTATTCAATTAAAATTGGTAACAGGGCATATATTTTCGTTCCCCACATTAAAAAGTCGTAATGAGCGTGGGTAGCTGCACGAGGGCGTCTGTGAAAATTTTCAAAGAATAATGCATAAAATCTTAAAGTTAACATTGAGATACGCTGAATCCATATAAAATATGATAGTTTTTATGTGTTTTTTGAATGCTCAAAACTATTAACATAGATTGACAACTCTGACCCCGTGGCGATTAGCATTGGTAACTAGGCTTCTACCAGTGCACGTGTTTTATCTATGCTTCTACGTGTTGCAGTCTCTTTTACAGTTGGTGTTAAAGCTTAAGGGGATTTGTATTCCTAGGCGGAGATGCAGGATTCTTTATCTGACTGCAAGGATAAGTTTTTAGTAGGCTATGTTGAACATGTAGTCTTCTTCCTTGTTGATTTTTTGCAGTTTTAAGAATATTTTGGTCAGAGTTCAATACAATCTTAAAGTTAGGTGGGGGAGCCATGGAGATTGGTGTCGTAAACAGCCTTGATTGCAGGGTATGCTCAAAATCGATAGAGAAGGGAGTCTTTGAAGATGTTTATATTGATAGAATTCACTGGTGTTAAATCTAACTTGAATATCATTGCCAATGTTCTCCCTGCATGTGGCTACTTAGAAGCTATGCAACAGGGTAACAGAATTCACGGTTACATAATTAAGAAAGGATTTGAGTTAGATGTTTGTGTCAAATCCTACCAATTTTTGTTTATATTAGCATTATTGACAACATGTTTATGTCAAATTCTTCCAATTTTTGTGTATATTGGCATTGTTGACAACATGAGACAGTTTCTACAGAATCTTGGGGTAAGTCATGGTCCCATGATTTCAGCGAGTTTTTTGAAATCTGTACACAACCATATCATTTTTTATTATGTTTTATTTCAATTCAAAGCAATCATGTTGTTATATGCTAAATGAAACCATTGATTCTATGCTTTAATTTTTTTATTTTGTTCTATGATTTAGGATTTTTGATTATTTTGTTTCTCTTGTTCTGTAGGTTATTTTTGTGACAAATTTTAACACAAAATTATAGGTATTGGATGTTTACCATCTATTGTTGATCGTATGATTGTAATGGATGCAAAAACTATCAACTTCATTCACAATTTAGTCCATTATACTAGCAAGGCGTGTAAATTGTTTGACAAAATGCCCTATAAGAAATCTGGTCTCATGGAATGTGATTGCAATTACACACAAAAGTCATTAGAAATGGATTTAAATATGTTACTGTTGTCGGAAATATGCCCATTGACATGTATGCCAAATGTGGAAACATAGAGTTTACAAGTAGGGTGTTTGAAATTGCATCAAAAGTAGACTTTTACCCACTACAGATTCAAATTAATGTCCAACCATGTGCCACAAAATGTTCATATATAAAAACATAGGTTGTTTACAAAACACCCAAATCCTGATTTTGACAAGTGGGCTTTACAATGATAAAAAAAAACCAGTAGTGGGAAATGTAGTATTTTGCTTTTCAATGCAACATTCTAACCATGACCTTTGCAATGACAACACTAGCTACTCAAAAGCTTCTTTTCTACTTTAAAATGTCTTTGTTGGTTAACAGTTTGTCCTCTCTTAAGATTTTCAATCTTTGACTCTCTATACCCCAAGGTGAGAGAACAAAAGGATGTCCACCAACAAATGGGTCAGTGTAAGTCTTCTATCACTGCCCTCTGAATTGACAGGTACAGCTCCCTGATTGTGTTAGATGTATAATGAATATGTCTTTTTATACTGATCACCAGGTTTATTCCTTATGAGTTTTAA
Organism: Thuja plicata; assembly: GCA_018584345.1. Classification (NCBI taxonomy): domain Eukaryota; kingdom Viridiplantae; phylum Streptophyta; class Pinopsida; order Cupressales; family Cupressaceae; genus Thuja; species Thuja plicata. The sequence continues at coordinate 7,908,752 of MU223492.1, forward strand.
CCAAATTACTTGTAGACACAAACAATTCAGGCAAGGATAAGATGAAGATAATCTACAACCCTCAGTAGAATGTTGATCATAGATCATCACCTGATTTTAACAGCTAAACTAATTCTATCCTACTCTTTTATGAAATGCAACTTCTACTTGGTGAATAGAAGCAGACCTATATAATGACAGGAAAATGGATTCACCGTTACCGCAATTGCTTAGCAAGAAATAGAATTCAGGAAGAAATCACAGTCTCAGAACATAGGTGTACTTTCCATTCAAAAATGCAACTAAAATAAAGAGTGAACAGAGGAAGAATTACAAAT
>MU223492.1:7927689-7979582 GCA_018584345.1 Thuja plicata
GATGGTGGACCAAAGTGAGAGAAGGTGTAGAGACGGGTGGAATGATCAACTCTCCTTGTAGCAATAATGCCTCCTGTCGCACTATCCCTGATGAAGACTGAATCTGTCGTGAACTCAACTGTCTTCCCTGATCCACCGCATGTAATCTGATAAATCGAGAGAAGGTTTGTAGATAGAGATGGAAAATATAATACATCATTGAATGTGCCATTCTGAATGCTGACAGAACCTGTCCCGCAGACTGTCTATATAGTGTTATTCCCCATGAGAACATGAGGAATAGGAGAAGTCTCAAAAAAAGAGAACAAATCCTGAGAAGATGCCATATGGTGAGAAGCACCATAATCCACTATCCAAGGGACCTATGAAGGGGATGCAACAGAAGCCCGTAATGCATGACCCTATCCAAAATCCTATCCAGATGTCAAAGATGAGGCAGAAGACAGAAAAGCAGACCCTTGTGAGGTGGAAGAGGATGGAGAGGAAATAGTGCTCTTCTAAAGGGGACCTTGTAAATCTGCAATCTGTTTCTCATAGCCATCAAATCTCTTCTGAAAACACTATGACTCATCATGGGTTCCCTTCTGACAATAGGAACATGTAGGGTTCTGAGTCTTCTGTTTCTCCTTCTTAGAAGAAAATGGTGGGCCAGTAGAGTGTTGAGAAGAGGAATCAGATATCTGCTTTGGCTTCGGATTTTGTGTATCCTGAGATGATTTTGCTACTAATGCCTGTGACTATGAACCTATAAGAGAATCCATCTGACTAAGCTTGGACTGCTCACGAGTTAACCTGTCACAGAAGGTCTCAAAAGAGGGCATAACATACCGTGCACCCAGAGCATCCATAGTGGACTAGAAGGTAGAAGTGAAAATCTGATAAGGACCACGAAGCTTGGAGAGTATCAGGAAGATACACTCATCATCTAACTTCGTCTTTCCAGCAACCTGTAAAATAGATCGAAGAGACTTGAACTTCATCAGGAAGTCCTCAATATTGGTGAATGTGTCAGGTGCCAAGGAGGTGAAATCTGCATCTATCTGGAGAGTCCTGAACTAATCCATGGTGCCAAACAAGGTGGAGAGCTTGTCCCACATATCCCTGGGTGTAGTCAGACCATCCAGGTGGAACAACAACCCATCTGAAATGTTCATGGAAATGAGGCCCATTGCCTCATCCATCATGTTTCTGTGCATAAGAGCCTCATAAGGCCTCTGAAGAACTGGCTGAGCCGCATCCATGCAAGACCATAAACCTTGTGACATGAGGAGTCTGGTCATGTGTGGCTTCCATGTGTGGTAGTTATGAGGTGTTAGTCGGGCCACAGAAGGGTTCGACATTGAAAGAAGAATAAGATGGAAGTAGAAGGGACTTTCTGAAGGAAATTGTAGAAAGTAAAATGCACCCCCCCACAATGTATAATACTATCCCCCGTACACCACAAATTACTATGAAAGCACAAGAAACGAGAAAAAAAATCTGAGTTCCAGAAGCAGAACAAGAGCACAAAGGAAGGTATGAATTTGACTATAAAAACCGGCAATCAAATGGAAAAATAGAAAATGAGACCTGCACCAATGTGACGGGCTCGAAAACGCCTTTCTGATGATATTTTATTTTTCAAAAATGGACACCGTATGATCAAGTTATGAGCAACAAACTGACAGGTACCCTGAAAAGTGAGCTTGCTGGAAAAACACAGTGACGGGGCTAAATTTGATACCCATATGGACGTCACCGGGCTGTCTGAGCGGCGCCGCTGGCGGTGGTGGTGGCCGGGCGATTGTCGGGTGGCGCGCGGGTGGCACTGCGGCTAGGCGGTGCAGAGGCGGCGCAGCCGATGGAGGGTGGCTGGAGGGCAGCGCCCGGGTGGCATTTGGGTGGAGCGGCGTTCCAGTGGCTCCGCGATGGCGCGCCGGCCCGTGGCGGAGCCCAAGTGGCCCCCTGGTGGTGCGTGGGTGGCGCTTATTTTTTTACACTGCGGGTTTTTTTAAACCCAAAAATCATTAAAAAATGATTTTTTTTCCTTTTTTTCTCGTTTTGCGTGTTGTACGGCCTAGAGAGAAAAAATTCCCAGAAGCTCCGGTGACCAAAAAGGTCAAATTTTATATGGATTTTGGGTATTTTGGGCCTTCTAGACGCAACCGTGAGGTCGGGTTTTGCCCAAGATGCTCTAAAAAATTGCAACCCCCCAGATCCAATATAAAAAATACCAGAAAACCCTAGAAAGAGAGGGCTTGATCCACAGCTCCAAAAAACTTGAACAAGCTGCAGCAGCAAGGCTCTGATACCATGTAGAAACTGATGAAATATCATATTCAACTCCAAGATCCAACTGCATGCAATAAACCTGTCACAAAGAATGAAGCAACAAAATGGAAAAAGCAAAAACTCTTGTGCTCAAAATGATAGAACTCAAAATTATATTATGCGATTAAGAAAAAGTACAAAGCTCAACCTTATAAAGGTGAGAAAGAAACCCTAAAGGGAAAAATTAGGTTGCACATTATTAATTAATAATGCACCTAAATTAAGCTTAAGTAACTAGAGTAATAGGAACTTATATAATTAAATCAATATGATTTAATTAATAAGCATAAAGTAGTAATACTCTAACAATATCATCCTCATACAGGAAACCAAAATGGCTAGAGATAAAGTGGAAAAGTTAAAAAAAAAATTAAAAATTGTGGTGTTGCGGTATGCAGCTTGGTGGGGGCCTCTGGGGATACTGCTTCCTTTTGGAACCTTAATACCATTCAAGGGGGTATTATTAAATTAGAAGGTAACATCTCTTCAATTAGGTTTAATCATATTCGGGATGGTTTCACTTGGGTTCTTTCAAACATCTACGCGCCCAACTCTAAAACTGGCAGGGATAGATTTTGGCGTAAATTGGAAACTGAGAGAAGCAACTTTAAGAATGATTACTGGATGGTGGTAGGATAATTCAATACCCCTCTCAGGGAATCTGAAAATCTGGAGGTATTACTTCTTAGATTGATAGTGGAGTGGCTCTTACGGATTTCATTAATAACCAATCCCTCTTAGACCTCGATCTCAGAGGTAGCAGCTTTACTTGGTAGAATAGAAGAACTAGGGATAACTTGATCCAAGTTCACCTACATAAGACCCTGATGTCTTTGGATTGGATCCTCCTCTATGACTTCTCTTTGTCTACCCTTCCCTGAGTAGGTTCTAACCACTCTCCCATCTCTATCCAGGTGAATCCTCTCTCGGGTAAGAGAAACTACCCCTTCAAATTTGAGAAAATGTGGATGTAGCACCCTAACCTTGCTAGGAACATTGCTGATTGGTGGAATGTCTGGGGATATCTTTAAAAATAAAATCTCTATCCAAGTTGACCTCCAAGAGATGCAACAAACTATTGAGCTGGAGGGTTTGACTGTGGAAAACAAACTTAAGGAAAACAAAATTCAAGTTGATTATCATAACATCATCTCTAAGGAGGAAGTGTTTTGGAGACAATGATCTATGGCTCTTTGGCTCTGAGCGGGGGATAAGAATACCCAATTCTTCCACTGACTGCCCAGAAACACAAGGATGATAAAAGGATAGAGCATATCAATGGTTCTCATGGAAGGTTGAGCAAGGAGGAGGATATCAAAAAAGAATTACCTGGTTATTTTGCTTCTCTTCTCAAAGCTGACCCTGACCTCTCCGAAGACAACCAACAACTGCTCTTGGATTCGATTCTGTGCATAATGACCAGAGAAGATAATAAGATGTTGCGTAAAATTCTGTCTACTAAAGAAATCAGGGCTGCGATTTTCTCTTTTGAAGGATAAAAATCTCCTGGTCCAGATGGTTTCCCTCCTTTTTCTTCCAGGCTTTCTGGCACATTGTGGATAAAGATATTTCGGATGCAGTGAAAGAATTCTTTGGTTTTGGCTCCCTTTTGAAGGAATTTAATTCCACTTTTTAATCCTTATTCCTAAGAGACCGAGGGCTGATAATGTTGATAGTTTTAGACCAATCAGCTTGTGTAACACTTTCTATAAGATCGTCTCTAAGGTCCACATGGTTTGTATTCTAAAGATCCTCCCAGATATTATTTCCCCCCAGCAAAATGGATTTGTCCCTATTCGTCAGATTCTAGATTCTATTATCTCCGTTCATGAGAATATCCATTCTTTGGAGGTCTCGAAAAAGGATGGATTCCTTATAAAGGTTGATCTCTCAAAGGCCTATGATAGAGTGGATTGGAACTTCCTTTGCAAATTTCTTTCAGCCTTTGGTTTCTCGTTGAAAGTGGTTGGCCTTATTCAGAAACTCATTTCCTCTCCTTCTATATTGGTGCTGGTGAATGGCTCTACTTCTAATATGTTCTTTCCTTCTAGAGGGCTCCGCCAAGGGGACCCCATTTCCCCCATCCTTTTTTCTATCATGGCTGAAATCCTTGAGAGAATTTTTTCTAAAGGGGTCCTGGAGGGTTTGATTCAGGGTCTCCTCCCTTCGTCCTCATGCTCCCCCAGCTCCCACAAGCAGTTTGTGGATGATACTGTGTTAATGGGTTCTTCCTTGATTAAAGAAGATAAATCTATCAAGAAGGCTCTAGATACCTACTCCTCTGCTACAGGTCAGCTAATTAACTGGGATAAAAGCTCCCTCTTTTTTGTTAACACCCCTCTAGAGTGACAGCAGAGAATGGCGACCATCCTTGGTTGTGCCATTGCCTCTTTTCCCTCCAGCTATTTGGGTCTCCCGATGGGTCTGAAACCTCCAGATTCTTTCTGGAATGCTATTGTGGATAAGTTCAATAGAAAACTTGTTGGATGGAAAGGCACCCTCCTTATCAATGCTGGGAAATCCTTTTTCTCAAGAGTTCTGTGCAGAACCTCCCATTTTATGATTTGAGCCTCTTCAAAATTCCATCCAAGATTGTTGATATTATTGAGAAACTTCAGAAAAGATTCTTGTGGTCGGGCACGGAGGAAAAAAATAGAATCCACCTTGTGGCATGGGAGATTGTGTGCAAACCTATTAAATGTGGGGGTCTTGGCATCAGAAAAATTAAGGATATTAATCTAGCCCTCCTAGCTAAACAATGCTGGAGAATTTTTGGAGAAGAAAAAGGCTGGAATAAAATCCTTAAATCAAAATACCTTTTCGCTACTCCCTCTATTGAATCCTTCCTCTCCTCTCCCATCATTGTGCAGGGATCTGTGATATGGAACAACATCTTGAAAGCTAGACCTCTTGCAGCTAAAGGAGCTCACTGGAAAGTTGGCAATGGGCAGAAAATCAAATTCTAGGAGGATCCTTGGTTTAGGGATAAACCTCTTATCCAGTACCCTGTTATGGCTCAATTTGCTGAGATTTTCTCCCTCAGAATTGGGTGTAAAGTTACGGATTACTGGAAGGATAATAAATGGGTCAACCTGAGTGACATTGACCCCCACTTGAAACTTATTAACTTGGATCTGGCCCCCTGAGATATCAAAGTTAATTGTGAAGATGAGCTTATTTGGGCCCCTAATCCTAATGGAAATTTTACAGTGGCTTATTCTTATTCATTGATCTCCTCCCATGGAGTGGATCCCTATTGGGCTAAGGTTTGGTATCCTTCCCTTATCCCCAAAATTAACTTTTTCTTCTGGCTTTTTGTTTAGGATAAAATCCTTACTACCGGGAATCTAACTAAAAGAGGCTGGATGATCCCTAATAGATGCTATCTTTGTATGAAAGATGTTGAGTCTTCTTCTCACATTTTGCTTTATTGTCAGTTCTCAAGGGATATCTGGAGGGTTGTGTTGCAGCATTGGAAAATCAGTTGGTTTTTCCCTACCACTATCAAAGAGTTAATGTCCCAATGGAGATCTCCCATCCCTCACCAGTTGGGAAAACTTATTTGGAATTATATTGTCCCTCATGTCATATGGAGGATCTGGAAAGAAAGAAATGACGGGATATTCAAAAACAAAATCTCCACCTCCTACTTGATCGGCTCCAAAATTGTTAGAAGTATAGTTGAAAATACTAAAATAGCTTTTGTAATTAAATTGAAACTTATGGAAGGGATCTCTGACATGGATAATATTGAGAACTGGAATTTTTCTACTAAGTGTAAGTTTTCGCCCACTTCCCGTGAGTCTGTTGTCTAGAGCTCCCCTCCTCCTGGATGGTACAAAGTTAATTTCGATGGCGCGGCTAAAGGAAACACAGGCATTGTTGGATGTGGTTGCATTATTAGAAATGCCCAAGGTAGCTGTGTTGTTGCTTCTGTTATCCCAATTGGATCTCAAACTAGTCATGTGGCTGAAACCATGGTGGCCCTCTATGCTTGTAAGTTGGCAAAAAGACAGAATTGTTCAAAGATGTGGCTGGAAGGTGACTCCATGAATACAATTAATTACATTAAAGGTATTCATACTCCATCTTGGAATACGAGTCACATCATCACTTAGATTAAAAATATTTTATCTAATTTTGATGTCGCACATGTCAATCATGCCTTCAAAGAGTCAAACTGTGTGGCTGACAGCCTGGTGAATGTGGGTTTTTATAGTGATGATGCCAGGAATTGGAAAGGTAATCAAGGATTAAATATTGAAATCCTAAATCTTCTAAGGTATGATCAAATCCACCATAAACCTGGAACTACTACTAATGATGATGACAAGAAAGGATAGTTTTCATAGTTGCCTTAATTTTGGGTCTCACACGCACTGCAGCAATTACAATAATAATAACACTTGTGGGAAAGATGCTATCATTTCTTTTAAAAGGAAGCCCATTCTCATTATTTACTCGCTCAGTTCTATTTTTCGTGATCTTTGTACTAATTTTGGGCAATATTCTGAAGTTTGGTTTACTAGTAAAATGGGAGGAAAGTTGAAACGGGAAGAGCCCTCGGTCTGTAAATGGAAAAAAGAGGTCGAGGTCTGGAAGAGACTCAAGGAAGGCAGGGTCACTAATTATATGGAGAGACTCCATGGTTATGACAAGGAAATCTCTAAGGAATTTGCAGACAGCTGGGATAACATAAATGTGACAATCTATGGTAAGTCCTTCTGTGTTACTGAGAAATTAATTTCTGAAATTACGGGTCTTAAAATGTTTGGATTGAAATACTTTAGAAGTAGGGTTATGGCCAAAAATGTGGCTAGAATGTATACTAAAACCCAGGATAAAAGATATATTCTTGTCAAACAGTCGGGGGACTATGTCCTGCGCTGTCATATGAAACTTTTCTAGGTGAAATTGGTCAAAGCTATCATACAATATTTTACGCTTGAGGGTCGGTACACTAGGGTTTACAATTTTCATTTTATGCTTGTTAACCATTTCCTCTACAATAGGAAAATTTCTTTCCCCTAGCTTCTGTTAGAGTAATAGTCTATCGGGTTATTAATTAAATCATTATGATCTAATTACTAACTCACCTATTCACTCTAGTTTGCTTTAGCTAACCTTAGGGTTTCCCTTTTAGGGTTTCATGATTCTTTTATAAGGATTCACCTCTTTTGTTTTAGTATGGAGTTCTTTTACATCACATTGTAATCTAGAAACATATTATTAATATATTGTTTTATGTTGCATACGATGTCTCCTCAGGATTTTTGGTCGCCATAGCTTTCTTCTTCTGTCTGTATCTTGCTTCTTCATGTGACAGATTTGCATGCAGGTGTTCTTGGGAGATTAGCTTTCAGCCTAATCCAACATGGTATCAGAGCTCGCTTGTTGCTCGTTGTTTGTGTTTCATTGAAGCGTACCAGACACAGAGGCTTTCAGAGGTTTTTTAGTGATTTTTGTGGTGTTTCAGGGGCAGGCTTTGGTTATGGTCACTTTGGGCTCAAACAGACATCGCCATTGAGCTCAGAGCACCCCAAAACCCCAAAAATGACATAAAATTCATCCATTTTGGACTACTAGACTCTGAGGAAAAAAATTTGGTTTTCTGTGTCGTATGACACAGAAACCGAGGAAAAAATTTAAAAAATATATTAAAAAAACCTAATTTTTCATGGTTTTTTTGTTTTTTTCTGCGCGGGCTATGTAATTTAAAAGGCGTAGCCACTCCGCCGTCGCCGCTCCCCCGCGGCCCGACCTTCGCCGGCAGCTCCTCCAGCGTCCCGGCCCGCTCCGCGGCCCCTGCCGCTCTGCCTCTCATAGCCCCCGCCACCTCCCGGCCCTCCACTGGCCCGCTTCGCAGGCACCCGCCACCGGCACCGCTCCACTCCACAAGCACCCGCCACCGGTCCTGGTATGCTCCCCCGCCACTCCGCCCGGAGCCTTTTCTCACCTCACAGGCCCCTTTTTCTTGGGTGGCGGTCACATGGGTGATCGAGGGCTCCGCCCCAGCCCCCTGCGCGTACCATGCACCCAGGGGCCGGAGATTTTTTTCAGCCCCAAGGGCTTAAAGCCTGCTTTTGAGGCCTTTTTTTACCCTCCCAGACTGTTTTTTCTCTATCTTGAGCATACGGGGGTCTTTTTCTGACTTCCATATACCATCAAAAAGCTCTTTCTAAGAACTTTCCAATGATGGAGGTTAGGGTTTTGGGTTTTGTTGTTTTGATAGCATTTTTTCTGTTGAAGTCTGATGTTTGTTTTTGCCTTTCGGGAGCCCTATCTTGCTCATCCGGACTCCATTTTTGGCAAACCAGATATCGTCAAAAAGCTGGTTCAGTGAACTATTCAGTTACAAGGGTATTTTTTCTAGATTCTACTCTAGGTTATTTCTCCTCTGAGTTTGGCAGTTTTTGCACTCTGGCAGATTACTTGGCTTCTACAGGTCCTGGGATCTCCTCTTCTGATTTTCTAGCTCACTCTTCTTTCTGACTTCTGAGCTTGTTGCTTCTCTTCTATTGCATCTTTTTTCTGTAAACGCACTGAGATAAAGTGTCTACTTCTGCTTATCTGGGATCTTGTACACCTTGTTTTTTTTGTACTTGCACTTAGTTATAAAGTGCCATGGGGGGTTATGATATGATGCCATTTTAGGCTCATCCACCTTTGTCAAGTGAGCGTACCTTCCATGACATTAACCCATGCTGTGTGTTGATGACACTGCCCTTTATCCTATGTTTGTACTTCTGTTGCACTGTTGGTGTTCCTGGTTCTTCTTTCCGCAAATGTTTCTGGCATTGCATTTCAGTGTTCCTGTCACCTCTCCCTATTCAGCATTACGGGGGGGTTCACCTGGTTGTTCTATTACTTCCTGGTTTGATTGATCAGCTCTTCAGACATTATCTTCTCTACCTGGTCATGCACTTTAGTGGGGGTTCCAGTAGTTTCTTCTAACAGAGTTTACAGCTTCATGCTTCAGAGATGCTTCTTGCTCTTTCTTGTTCCTTTCTTTGGAGCTTTCCCTAGATTGGAGGCTTAGTTTCCTTCATCTAGTTTATTTCTTGTACTTGGGTACCTGATCAAGCCTTGTTGTCGGGACCCATCTCTCCTACTTTCTGCAGTAGTTTCCTAGGTTTTGCTTCTCCCTAAGCTTATCTTAAGGGGGGTGTAAGAGTAATAGTCTATCGGGTTATTAATTAAATCATTATGATCTAATTACTAACTCACCTATTCACTCTAGTTTGCTTTAGCTAACCTCAGGGTTTCCCTTTTAGGGTTTCGTGATTCCTTTATAAGGATTCACCTCTTTTATTTTAGTATGGAGTTCTTTTACATCACATTGTAATCTAGAAACATATTAAATTAATATATTATTTTATGTTGCATACGATGTCTCCTCAGGTTTTTTTTGTCGCCATAGCTTTCTTCTTCTGTCTATATCTTGCTTCTTCATGTGACATATTTGCATGCAGATGTTCTTGGGAGATTATCTTTCAGCCTAATCAAACACCTTCTGCTAAAATCTCTGGGTAATAGCATTATGGAAAACAAAAAGAATGCAGAGAAACCTATCCTTCATGATGGGCCTATTCTGTTAATCTATGAGTATGCAAAATTTAAGCTATAGGATAACACCTAGGTCGATGGCTCGAATAGGGGAAAGAAGGGAAAAATACCTATGGCTAATGAGAGTAACACTCCAGGTAAAAAGAGGAAGGCCAAAGCTAACAATGCTGATGCTAACCCTGCTAAGATCCTCACAGAGGAGGCTGGTATGGACACGGACAATGAAACTAAAGCTAAGGCAAAGGATGAAAAATGTGATAAGGGGGAAGTGGCTAAGTTCCTCTCTGAGGAAGCTGGTATGGAAACAGAGGAGTATACTTAATCTCAGGATAAGGTTATTACTGGCTCCTCTGAGGAGATGGATAGCGACAATAAAGGTAATACAGAGGAAATGGACATGGAAGGACATGAAGGTAACAAGACCCCGAAAGATAATAGTACCCAAGGAGTGCTGCGTACTACCTCCCCAGTGAAGAAGAATAGCGAGTCCATCTTGAAATCTAAAGCGAAGGATACTCCCGACATTACTCCTATTCTAGTGAACTATGAAGATTCTCAGTCTAAAGAGGGTATACTCTCTAGGGATACTTATGAGAAAATTGAGGTTAATAAAAAAGAAGGGAATGAAAAAAAAGAAACAGAGAAAGCTGGTGGTAGCCATGATAATGAGACAATGAAAAGCCAAGAGCCCACAAGATTTATGCAGGTGGTTAAAGAGCGAGCTGAGAAGGATTATCAGCTGAATTCCTGGCTTCTTGATGAAATTAGAGACATCAATGGTAAGTATGATGAACTCTAGGACAGAGTGAATAAGATTGCACTGCTGCTTTCTAAAATGGTGACTAAGGCTACTAATGACAATGAGACCCAGGAGGAAGAAGCGGATAAAAGGCTGATGGAGAAGCATGAACTTAGGATTAATGCAGTGGTTAATTTCTATCATCGGACAACTGAAAGCCATATTCAGAGTATTGAAGACACTCTCAGTCATCTCATGAAAAATAACTTAAGAGCGCTACTCTTGGTGCTGGATGGGAACACTACTCCCATTATTGTGGATGATGATACTGCTATAGATCCCAGCATTGTTGGTCCTGGGACTCGTACTAGAGTGAGTGCTACAAAGGTGAAATCTGGTAGCACAAAGGAAATAAAGGATCTCAGAGAGGCTATCGACAAATATAAGATTGTGATGGCTGACTTTGTGGAGATTATGGAAAAACTTACCTAACTGTGCTATTTTTTGGGATTGTAATATTTTTGTTGGTTTAGCTTCTTTTTGCTAGTAGTTTGTGCTGGGGGGTTTCTATTGTCTCCATCTTTTTCCCCCAGCAGTTGTTTTTTGTTGTCTGTTCCTTTTTTGTGGTGTTTTTTCCTGCCTATCTTTCATTCTAAATTGTACAGGGTTACGGTTCCCTTCAAAAATTATTTTAACCTCAATCAAAAAAAACTACATCAAAATCAACAAATCCTCCAACGCAATTGATGAACAAGTGACAACAACATCCAAAGGTGTGGCTCCTTTGTCCTCTATGTTTGGACCTTCTCATACTTTTACTCCACTTTCTGAATATTTGCATAATGTGATTTGAAGTTAATGAAAGCAAACATGATTAAACTTCCTCCTATCAAACCAATTGAACCATCCAAATTGCCTTCTATATTCTTTGATCCAAAATCCTTTTGTCAATTCCATCGTCAATTGGGTCATGATACTGAAAAATTGTATTCCTTGAAGAATGTGGTACAAGACCTTATTGAATGTTGTATCTTTAGATGCTGATATTAACCAAGGAAACAAATCAGTTGCACCTCCTTATCATAATTTGAAAATACACAGTAATCTTTTTTCATCTCATTCAATCAATGCTATTGAGAAACCTTCTTCTCTCATTAATTATGATGAGAAAGTTTATGAAGTCACTCATATTGTCAACCAAATTGAACATGTACAACCTCAACCTAAACTACAACCTCTTCCACCATCTTGCTTTACCTTTGATCCTTCTGAAACAATTAAGGCACCCAATGATCCTCTTTACATTATCACTAGGGTTGATGGTATTCCCTCCCGTGGTACCCTTGTTGATCTCACTTGCATGGTGAATGTGATACCTGAAGAGAATCTTTTTAGTTAATGATTTCATAAAGATTCCTATGATAAATTTGATGTCTTGATTCAAACATTCAATCACTAATACATTTGATGCTATTTTTCGACGACAACTTCTAACGGAGGATACACTTTTTTGTGAAATTGGGTTTTTTTTGTAATTCTCCCTTTCGAAGTCGTTATTACAAGATCTCTTTAGTAGAAATTTTTAATTACGATGTTTGCGGGCTATACATGAAAAAAAAAAGTGAAAACCAAATCATTTTGATGTTCAGTTTGTCACGGGAGAAAAGGAGCACAAAGTCGGGTAGGGTTTTTTTATTAGACTTTGTCAATCTTTCATTTGGGAAGCGAAAAATTGATAGAATATGGGGAGAGTTTCCCTCCTTGTTTGGAGCTAATAATGATAATATACCTAAGGCTACCCTCATCAACACTTTGTTCAATGAGTAGAGGATTGATAAGTAGGGATTACGGGATCGTGACTAGTTTGTGTGTAATAAGGATCAAAAATATCAGTTTGAACTCATCAATCGATAAAGTATCCTCCACCCTGCAACACCAACAAACATTGATGAGAGATAGAAAAAAATGCTTATATGTCGTGCCACGTCCAATCTACCTTGGGATTGACAATAATATTTCATAAACTAGTATCTCAAATATTAATCATAGCGGTGACTTTGGCTATTACTACATATAATTAGCCACAAAATATTTCATCCAAGTATAGAAGACAATAAATATTTATCATCACATTTATATCTAATTGGCATCCCTTCAATGGAGAAGATTGAGGGATATCATACAAAGTTATAGATCAAACCATAGGAGATCATCGATTGAAGTATTCATGGCATCAAAACACTTCTTACTGTTGCCTTCCATCTATAAACAGAATAACAGATCAAAGAGGATCTCATCCTCACTCCAATAAGGGATAGACATTGATAGAGAAGACAAACTAATAACTAGATCTATCACATCCACAATAAATATCTCATCATCATTTCATAAGATAAAATTTGATAAATAATTAGTAGGAGATCAGTATATGCACCTATAGTGATAGTAATATCATTACATTGGTTGGCATTAAAGTGAAACAAACTTCACATCAACATATTAATAAGGGCTATATACTATATATATCTAAGTATCATTCTCATATCACAAGATATCATTTTATATATCGAGAGAAGATATTTGACCGACATATTGATATCAAGATAAACCTTTTCTAATGTATATGGCAATATTATAATGACATATTTGACATCTATCTTATCAATAATTCATTACATTACCTCCTAAATACATATCAGACCCAAAAATCAAGGCTTATGCAAGTATACTTTACCATCTAATTGTGCATAGCATCAAGATTACCATTGTAAGTAAGATCTTTAATAAAAAGAAGTTTTTCGTAGTTGACATTATAAGGAAAATGTCCTGCTTTTCCAAAGAAATTGGACATGAAGGGGACATTACACTTCTTATTGATCCTTTACCATTCCTCTCCTTAGCTAGCTTTAGGAAGCCACATGGTGTATATGATGTACAATTTTTATTAAAAATGTGATTTATAGTTAAATTTTGTAATGTTGAAAATAGAAGCCTTAGCCTAGGAATGTAAACTAAGATATTATTAATTCACTATTTCCTTCTTTACACTAGTTTGTTACATAACTTTTATCAATTCTGAATCACGGTCCATCATAAAGATTAAGTGTGGATTTAGGCATATTTGGCTCTCCCTTGTGGATGGAAGTCAAACCCATTCATACCTAATCAAATAATATACAGTGAAATAGAATATTGATTCTAGGTTTATGTACATGTTAGCCTAGGATCACTTTTTAAACATTTCCTTTTGGTGAACTTGCTAGATTTTACACTTCTATATCTTTTGATTTCTAAAACATAAAATTTGATTTATCTTGCATACATTTCTACACTCATTAATTAGTTTGTTAATTCCTTGAATGCTTTCTTTGAGTCTCTTGGTTAAAATTTATATTTGTGCAAGCATCGTGTAAATTAATATAGAAAGACAAAAATTAAACCACTTTATTTTGACATATCATATGAACATCCTTGTTATCATCACTTTCTTCTACTATACTTATTTATAGAAGCGTACTTGTATTGTGAAAAAATTTCTTTCTTATGAGTTTTATGACCTTGTGCTCTGATTGTGAAATCCATGTTAGAAGAAGTTATCGAATAATGGACTCTTGGGCTATGAATTATTTTGGTGATGATATTGAACTTGATAGAACTTCTTTTTCTTTAGAACTTAAGGAAATCCTTCTATGATTCTAATACTACTTTGCCAAAAATATTTTAACCATACTTACCTAATAATTGCTTAGAGATGGACCACTCTAACCTACATTTTCCTAAAGCTCATATTCAAAAAATAGACAATGTATTGGATAGGTTTTAGAATTTCTTGAGCTAATATTCCTAGGTTGAGGAGGCAACCCCTCTAATAGACATTTTGATAAATTTATTGTTCAATGATTCACATGGTGCGGAGATTCTATGTAACCTATCTTACATAGTAGACCTAACAATGTTATGTCAACAACTAGTTGTTGAAAGATTATCAACAATGTATCTCTTCATAAACAAATAAGGAAACAATGTGTCTCTTGAAAGATTTTACTATCTTTTCTTGATTGCATTATGAATATGATTATTTTTAGATCTAATTTTGAAACCTCCTGTGGTGGTATAATATTTCCTATAATCATGGCATTGTCATGTAACTTGGTGATTATGAATTGTTTGCTTAGTGCAAGGGTCAAGGTCTGATCCAAGGCAAGGGTCAAATGTTATGTATGTTGAGAAGGTGTTGGTGGGAGTATAGACAGTCACAAGGGGGCATAGTTTGAAATCAGAGTTTGGAGTCCATGATAGAGTCCATGAGTGGAGATTGAGTTCATGGTTGAGTTCTAATCACCCAAACAAGGAAGGGTTCCCACAAAAAACTCACAATAGAGAATCTGCCTAAACAAATGCCAACCCACCAACAGACAAGGGGAGCCAGTGAAAGACATGAAACCCGCCTATGGTTGTGATGGCGATGCCTCCTCTATCATCTCTTTCCTCAGTGCATTTGAGGTGGAGTGGGGGGTGTCTCTTTGTCTGTTGATCTCCCAAGAAAACTATTTTTGCTTGATCTGATGGGTGTCTTCAAATTTTTGTTCCTGCAGGTTTATCCATACCCCTTCCTTGATCTTCTCTTTGGCCTCTTATGGGTTTGGATTATTTCTTGCCAGGGTCCTTCATTATCTCTTTTGGCCATGGAGTGGCTGCTTCTTCTGTGCAACCTAGTGGGTGTTGTCAGTTTGGTTTTCCAAAGGGGATTATTGAACAAATGGAGATCATGGCATTTGCATGGATGATCACTAAAGGAAATCACAATATTTGAAGCTAAAACTTGCAATAATAAACACAAACCATAAATTTAAGAACAAGAATTTTCTAGTTACCCCAAGCAGATCAAATAGAAGTTGCTACTGAATGAAGAATCACTTGAGTGTGTGTTTTTTTAAATTGAATGTTGAATGTTGAATGTTGAATGTTGAATGTTGAATGTTGAATGTTGTTGTTTTTGATTGAATATGATTAAAGATCAATGCTTGAATGCTCTTGGAATTAATTAGACCTTATGAATGTTAAGGGATATACTTTATATATGGATCACAAAATATTGTTGATGAAAATCTAACATAAAATGATCAAGTATAAGAAAAAAAGATCAAATGTTGAATTTTAAAGGCTAGCAATTGCAATGGAAATAATTTTGGGAGATTTTGGTGGGATTTTGGAGCTAGGCACCTTGGTCCCACCAAAATAGGCTCTATAAAAGGGAAGCATTAGTGTTGGAATTTGTGCTATTAGATATAGTCTTATTTTTTTCATTTAACAATAGTTAAGTTGTAGGATTAATGTTGAAAATTAAAGTAGAATAGGGCCCAAATAGATTTTAACTTATATATAAAAAAAAAAACATTAAAGTAGGTGCCAAATAGAATGTTAAGTTGTAAAGGGATACAATTTATGACACTACAATGTGATATTGTGACATAATAGGCATGAACAAGTTTAGTGTGGCTTACTAAAGTCATTTTTCTTTCATAAACAAGTTTAGTGTAGCTTACTGATGCCATTTTTGTTTCATAAAAAATATTCATCTTCTTTTTAAGAATTAATATATTAGGTGAAGGATTAGAGGATTATAGGAGGGACATTCCTTTCCACGTGTCTTTATACCTTATCATTGCATAATTAGTACCAATATCTATTAGATTCAACTGCAATGGTCCTTTGGTGATTATTAGTATATTTTATTCCTATTTCTTGACTTGCCAACATCACCTTTGTTTCTTCTTATCACATAGCCAATGATACGATATTAATTAATTTCATTCCAAATATAATGACAGAATTGTAACCTATTTTTGACATGGAACATGATGAAGATCAAAGAACTGCTCCATTTGGAATAACCAATTCATTAGATCTTTTCCGTTAAATTTGTGCATATCTATCTTTGACATGAAGAACTTTAAATTGGAGACCTATTTGGACAATGTTATTGATTTACATATAAATTAAATAAAAAATACTCATGTCCCTTGGAAGACATATTTACCTCCCTAAGTCTTGTGTGGATTCGCCCATAGGAAATCAGTAGGACTCGTTCATTTGTGAGTCGTCAATTTTAGAAACACGAAAGAATCATAATAGCCCCTTGTTGGACAACATTACATTTGACATTATGTTATCATTACATAGTGTAGACTCGGTAGTTCCAAACCTTGAAAAAAAAAAATCAATCTCCTATCAAAAGACAATGCATCTCTTGGTTCCTTTATGTTCATGAGTTCTATCAGTGCCATATGACAATAAATAAATTATTGAAAGAATGTAATTAAGAATGCAATAACAAATATGAAAATTGCAGTTAAAAATTGTAAGAAAGAACTGTTCATCAGCCGCAAACAAGACATTTGAAGACTACATACTCATTATATAGTATACAGTCTAACATATAAACTATGGGCAGAATTGTTCAGCATTAGTAAACAAGACATACGATGACTAAAAACTAGATACAACCCAGCATATAAACTATGAGAGTGCATATACATATTGATGGAAGAGCAAGAATACAAAGTGACATGTACAAGTCAACACAACTGTTTATTAGATTGACTCACATTAATTAATAAGAAATATTTGACTAGAATAAACTTAAATTCAAATTTTATAATTGATCTATAACTACAAAGTGACTTGGGTTAGGTCTTACATCAAGAAATCTAAAAATGTTTTCAAAGTCCTCACCCCCTCAAATTGGTATCTCTAAAACATTCATTCTAGCCCAAAGACATCAGCTGCATATATACTCGTAGTTTTTTATTTAATTGTGATGTCAGTTGTCTAGGGGGTGAGTTCAATTGGTTACAGCTTTGGGTTTGTTCAAATTCTCATAAGAACATCTTGTGTGACTCTTAGTCTTCTTAGTTGATTTATGATTTCTAATGTATTTACTCAAAAGAAACTGATATTTGTAAACGATCTCTAATATAAATTCTATATTAAAAAGTTCAATAAAATGCTGAGATGTATGCAAACAGATCTCTCATCGAGCTAATCCAGATTGGAATGCAACACCAGTCGAAGGCAACCAGTCATTTCCAGAGATAAATTCTGCAACAGTGAATTTGGTGGCCTCCGCTGCATCTGTAATGATGTGAAATCCAGGCCACTTAACTCTCTTTGCAGCTCCTGCACCCGGCCCAGAATTCATATATTCTCCATAATACAACGTCTTCAATGCAAAATTACCAGACCACTCAGCCCAGCCTGCGGGATCGACGTTAGCGCCTAAAAACGACTGCATGAATACTGTACGAGAGTATTCCCTCCACGGTCTGCCCAAATACGTGCGAACTGACTCCGCCGACACGTGGCAGTCTTGGATAGAGAAACCGGTGTTCTGGTTTGGATCACTTCTGCCCTGCGCCGTAATATAGTTTGCGTCCGCGCCGCCCCGATTGCGCGACAATATGTTGCAGCCCTGGAAGACGGCGGAGGCGTCGCCGAAGATGAAATCCACGGTGCCGGAAATGTCACATTCTCTGTAAAACTGGCGTTGGGAATAGGCGTACAGCGTATCTTGGTAGCCTTTTATACTGCACCGGTAAAATGCCGACAGGTCGGATGAAACCCTAAGTGTAATGGCTTGCCCAGCGTCTGCTCCTGCTGTGTTGTCAAAGCCCATGTCTCGCGCAATAAATCCTCTTCCTGTTGCAGCTGATAATAAACACAGGACTGAGGGATTAGTGACTAATTTTTGTTGTTTCTTCTCTGTTTGTTTAACCCATCTTAAAGTGTTTTTAATTTATTATTATTATTAAGCTGATTAGATTCGAACCTAAGTCCTCTCAATTAAAAAAAATGACAATGGTCATCTTCTATGATCTATTATGTTTTTGTTTTTTTTTAAAAGTGGAGGGAGCCACTATATATATTATTTAAAATTAAAAACAGGTTCAAGGGTTCATTCGGGAAAGAACTTGAAAGAAAACCCGAAATCGTCACCCGATACAAAGATGCCAGGAGATTCCATACAAAGTGTCGAGAAAATTTACAGAATGATTGCTCATAGTAATAATGATTCCATACAAAGTGTATGATCACATGGCGAGCAGAGTTGGAGCATGTAAGGTTAATGAGAGCTTTGATCCTTAAAAAACCATCCAGCAAAATTCGTAGCCCAAGAAAGCAGGACGCACAAGGTCATTAAGCCACGTCGTCCTGAGACACATGCCACAAGTACATGACAAGGTAACTCAAATACAGCCAGATCAAAAATGAAGATATCGGGCAGATAAAAATCTCAAGGGTAATCATTTCCAAATGTGCCAGCACATCCATCTCAATTAATCATTTTTTGCAAGGTACTGAATGACGACATGGAGAGTGTCAAATGATAAATCATGACAACCTTGTTTCATTGTTAATGATATCCAATAAACTTGGATATAGCTCCGCCAATGTAGTTGGATCCCAACTATCTAGTTTCTTTCCATCACATCCTAAGTTTGAAAGGTAGTCAGCCAATTTGTTACCTTCACGATAAGTATGAGTGAGGAGGCAATTTTCAAAAGCATCAATTAGGCAAAAAAATGAAAAATAGGTGAAGATAGCATTATTATGTTGTCATTTTTCTTTTTGAATAGCTATTATTATGATGTCATTTTTCTTTTTGAATAGCTTATGGTGCCCCATGGAATAGTTGATCATAATAATGTTGTCATTATTATGGTGCCCCATGGAATAGGTGAAGATAGCTATTCCATGGGGCATCAATTAGCCCCATGGAATAGGTGAAGATAGCATTATTATGTTGTCATAGATAGCTCATGCAAAAAGAAAAATGACAATCACAATATTCTATGATAGATATTTCATTGTATTGTGATGTATTGAATCTATCATAAAGATTATAGAAAACTCAGAAAAAAAATGACAAATAGAATATAATCAAAATATTGATAACAAAAATTATTCAAATCAACAATAAAACCTATTATAAATTATCGAAAATGAATTGAATTTATATAGTGAGTAATTGTTAGTTGTAACTCAAAATATCAATTTAGATTGAAAGAAAAGAGGAGGAATCACTTTCCAGCACTGTGGCACAAGACCGAGGGGTTGTAAACAAATGAGTGATGCGTCAACTTTGTAGGAATGAATCATATGGTATTTGAATGTAAACTAGTGAGTGCTTGTCAGCTTTTTGTAGACTTAGTGGACGGGCAGAATTTGTGGTCATTCTTCGTACGGCAGTCATTTTTTAGTTAGATTTTATCCTTATCAAATTATTGTTCGGAGACTAGGAAAATGAAAAATCAAGAGACGTTTGGAAATTCAACACTGAACTGGTAAGCATGGAGGTTGTCATCATTTGCTGCGACACAAAAGTCAAGTCTGCAGAGATCGTGCAAATTATTTTGATTTGAAAGACAAGAAAAATGAAACTGGTCATATACATTAGTTCTATATCTCTAGATTTGTGGTTAGTTCGGGAGATTAATCTGGTCGTTTTATCAAATTTAGGTTGAGGTTTCTATAATACATATAGATTTGTCATTACATATTTTATGTAGATGTTAGTTGATTTTCAAACAAAAATGTGTTTATATTATGTATAATGGTGAATCTATAAAATTTTAAATCAACATTATTCATAAACTTTTAAATCAATATTTTCATTTATACGAAGAAATTGGGGGTTAATCTATAAAATTTTCCAAACCAAAATCAACATCTTGACTTATACGAAGAATGACAATTAATCTATAAACTTCCAAATCAACTTAATTGCTTATACCAAAAATGATGGCTAATCCATAAAGTTAGTTCCTAAAGATGTGACAATTGACCCAACATGACTCATAGTAATTTTGAATGAAGCTCTATAAGTAATTTGTAACTACAACTTTATTCAATACAAAACCTATTAAGATATTTTCCTCCTAATTTCAATGTATTTAAGAGCTTAAGGTGAGAACATATAGTTTACTTTTTAACAACAAAGTAGAGTATTTTGGCAATTTGTATTAATTTTCAAGACAATAAAGTTGAAATTGGCCATAAAGACTAGTTCTAACCTCTAGATGTGTGGCTAGTTCATGAGATTAATTTGGTTGTTAGTCTATGAAAATTTGGTTGAAGTTCTGATATCACTTGTAAATTTTTCATTGTATCAAAACTTGCAATTATTAGCGAAGTTCCAAATTATCAATTTTACTTATACTAAAAATGACTATTAGTCCATTAAATTTTAAATGAACATCTTGTTTATACCAAGAATACCATTAATCCAAATCAACATCCTCACTTTATACGAAGAATGACAATTAATTCACATAGATATATCAATGGAGGCGGCTAAGCTCCCTACAAAATGCACCATTGGCCGAATTTCAATAACCAGAAAATCTAATAGATTTTTGCGAAATTTTCAGTATCTATTCTTCGTGATCTGCATATTTTGTAATCGAAAAATACAAAAAAAATTGTAAAAAAATCACTATATTTATGCAAATTTGAAAAAAAAAAAAAATTTAACCTTTTTTTTTTTTTTTTTTTTGGTNTTTAAAAAAAAAAAAAAATTTAACCTTTTTTTTTTTTTTTTTTTTGGTCTTTAGTACATTTTATCTCAAGCTTAACCCGTGCCTATAACCATTACCCCCAACAACTATTACCAAACAGAACACATTGCAACTACCGTTTTATTCAATATAAAAAAAAATTAAAAAATCTTCTCCTACTTAAAAGAGTAATGTTGTGGAAACCCTTACCAAACGTAGCCACGGATTGAATAGAACCCCCACGCTTGGACCCCGTAACGACCGTAGCGTATTTCCCATCGCCGACCAGCATAATATTATCTTTGGAAACCTCCACCGACTCTTCGTACACTCCAGCTTTCACATGGATGACATATCGGTTGTCACTATCACTTGGAGCCGCCTTCACGGCTTCCGATATGCTCCTGTAACTCCCCGTTCCGTCCTTGGCCACAACCACGTTCGCCGTCAAACCACCCGCCGGAGAACTCTGAAGAAGCCGCCGGTCATGAGTTGGAGGAGACATCCAGCTCGGGAAATATAATTCACCATCCGCTAAAAGGCGGCGCTTGTTTTGGGCGGGACAAATAATTGCGACGGGAAGGCTGCTCACGATTGCAAGCGAATTACTGACCACTTTTGAAACATTTCTTACCAATTCTGCATAATCGTCTTTAACACCTTTGAATCCTTCAATGCACGTGACTTGATCGGTGAGCGAAGCGCTGAGCCACGTCTGCACGTCCTCCGCCTCCTCTTTCTTCCACTCTCCCGATTTACTCAGCAATTCTAGCGACTGAGTCAACTGCCGCACTGTGTATTTGAACAGCATCTCGCAATCTTGAATTGCGGCGCGCTTGCTTTCATTGTCCGAGCTCAGAAATGGTGAGTGAGAGGAAGCTACTACGGCCAAGATTTTAACCTCCTGGAGGCTGAGCTTAACGGAAGTTATAGCCGTGTCTTTCAAAGAAGTTCCGTCTGCAGCACAAGCAATTAACGCCGCTAAGAGAAAGAATAGAGCGCCCAAAAACTGCCCAATCCTTCTCATCTTGCTACCCTGGAAACTCTACAAAGTCTCAAGTCCAGAAGCAAAAATTTCCGTTCGTTTTGCGTGCTTGACGAAGGGCGAAGCGCAAAGTATTTATAACTTAATCTGTCCCATCGTCGTTGTAGGGGTGGCACTGATGAGTACGTGC
The DNA here is from genome assembly GCA_018584345.1 of Thuja plicata. NCBI lineage: Eukaryota > Viridiplantae > Streptophyta > Pinopsida > Cupressales > Cupressaceae > Thuja > Thuja plicata. The sequence goes on from MU223492.1 coordinate 7,950,036, forward strand.
TTGTTACGGAGGAGTTAAGATTTGCTTGATCCGCAGGTCTTACAGGCTTTGTCGTTTGTGCGGACATTATTAAAAACTTTTATTTATTCAATTGGGAAGTTTTCTTTTGTTTTGTTTTTTTTAATTATTTTTATGGATGCAGTGAAGCTTTTTATAAAATGTATCATTGACTAAAATTTAAAAATAAGAAAAACTAACACATTTTTGCATTCTTCATGATCATATTTTGTGGTCGAAAACCACAAAAATTTTGCAAAAAAATCACTGTGTTTTCGTGAATTTGAAACAAAAAAGAGTTTGACCTTTTTTTTTTTTTTCTCTTTAGTGTGTTTTGTTGGAGCTTAGCCCGTGCCGTTTTTCATAAGACTAGTTTAGTTGTATAGAGTGTAATAAAAGGAGTTTCTTACTAATTTCTTGAGGTGAATTTTTGAGGTGCCAGATTATGGACGAATAGGTAATATCAAGATAATGTAATTTATAAGAGTTCAATCTTAACTAGGGGAAAGTCCCCATAGTCGTTAGGGGGTCCAATAATCGTGAAGTTTTTGTCATGTTGACCCCCCAATTACTAATATTAAAGGAGCCTCAAATATGAAAACACATGTACCAATAGTCGATCACACATCTACTAATAGCTAATCATTTTTTACCTTTTTTGGTTGGTAATTGACCAATTTGTGCACCACTATTGGGACATTTTGTAATGACTACTAGGACATTTGGCCACAAGTACTGACATTTTTGAGTAAACGGTTATTGGTGCAAGAACATAGCGGGTATCGGGGGGCACTTTGAAAAGGCTATTTTTTTACCACTTTGTGATCAGCAGTCACTACAAAGAGATCCATGAATACCCAGAAGCCGAAACCTTAGTTTTAAGCTACACCGAAAAAATCGTTGAAATCCAACTTATGGTTTAGGAGTTCTAGGTGCGCGAAGTTAGCTTGGGCGGCTACTGGGGACTTCCCCCTACATGGGAAGAATCCAAAGCCTTAGTACAACCTTATCAATTGTTTTGACTAGAGGTGATTGGCAACACATGGTAATTAAAAGCTCACTAGAATATTCCACATGTAACAATAGTGGCACATCTACTAGTTTAATTAGAGAAATTGTTCAACTTTATTGGTAACTGTAGTACGCAATTATTAAAGCATTTTGTGCAAACGTATTGGTCCGATTATTTATTAGAGAAATATGCATTAAATCAGTTGTACAATTATTTTTTATGATTTTAGTACAAAGTTATTGAACAATTTTTTTTATAATTTTAGTACAAAGTTATTGAAACATCTATGAATTGGTATTGAACATCACTTCTAAATATTGATTTTAATGCACATAACAATTCTCCCACATTTGTTAAAACTATCCAAAACCTAAAATAATAAATCTAAACAGATCTGACAACTCTGCAAAGATTAAATCGATCAGATTTCCACAATCCATATGAATTTTCAACTTGATTTCTGGTTTTGATTGTGTTATTTTTTAGCATCAACGTTTCGGATCACACTCTGTGATCCATCATCAGGATGTAAGAGCAAAGAGCATGAAGGAATGTAAAAATAAGATCTTATTCTTTCATGCTCTTTGCTCTTTGCTCTTACATCCTGATGATGGATCACGGAGTGTGATCCGAAACATTGATGTTAAAAAATTACACACAATCAAAACCAGAAATCAAGTTGAAAACTGCAAAGATCCTTCCCCACCATAAATTATAATCTCCATAAAACTTCTAGGTACCTGAGATGGAAAGATTGAAAACAATGTTAAGCACGAGGGATTCGAAGGGAGCAAGCCGTCCCAACTCCTAAAGCACTGAGATTACTGGTTATTGGTCAAACTTTGTCGTGCGAAGAAGTTATCTTATTTGCATGTTCCACGTGGCATGTAGAATGTGACGAACCGGTCCTCTTGACTCTATTATTTCCATGGACCATCCATCCCCCGTTACCATATTATGCCCTTCTGATTAACAGTGTCATCATGTATAAAGGGCCCAAGTACGTTGTGCACCACCATAACTTTCTACGACATGTTATGATATGAACTGTATATTTGGTATGCTTTTCAAGGGAAATAAAACAAGAAAGTGTATGGCACGCCCATAGATTTAAAAAATTTAGGTTTTTTAAAATTATTTCATCTTTTAAATTATATTGTTATTATTATTTTATGTTTGTCATGTAGAAAGAGATAATGATCTCTAATCCTTATAATAATTATACATATATAATTAAAAATTTATTATTAGTTCTGTCAAGGATACTATTGGATGCAATATAACTTTTTAAATAGTCAATCATATCAAAGAATTTTTTAAACTTTCTTATATTTACTATAGTTTCAAATTTTCTATATATTTAAATGATTTAAACAAAATTGTTTTTCTGCTTTCTTATTGGCTCATATAAATAAGAGTAAGGGGTAAAATTCAATTTATTTACAAAAAAATATAGATTTTTTAGCATAAAAAGATGTAAATCTACTTTTTGCACAGATATCCATTAAAGACTATTGTTCGTTAAATGCAGTTGTCTCCATTCTTATCTTGTTTTGGAAGTCTCCACTCTCTCAACTAGGTTTCAAAATTTTCCCTATTTTCATCCACCTAATAGAAGCTCAGTTTCAAATTCGTGGTTTATAGCTTCAAACCTTACGACCTTGCTACATTGGGGATTTCATCCTTGTTTTTTGGATTGATTTTATTGCTTTGCAGTGGAATGGCGAGAGGAGTGGGAGAAAGAAAGAAACCTGGCATTTGGGCAACACGAGGATTCATTTTTCACTTCACATTTCCTATATTTTCCACCACAAGGTAAGTGCACCAAGATGGTGTGCAAAAAAGGGGGTATAAGTGGCCACTTTTTTCCTGAAATAAGGTAAACTTGAACTTGGAAGAGAAATTTGAGAGTCATGAACTTAAAACTAGAAGACGTGAAAAGAACAAGAATTGTAGTACTTTGAATCAAGTTTCTAAACTATGAAAGTTTTTAAAATACGGATAAGATTAAGAAAGTCAAATCCTATGCGCATAGAAAATTGTTCCTAATTTTTTTAGAAAAATATAACATAGTGTTTGGCGTGCGCATCAAAAAAAACATAGTTAGATTTAGTATTTTTAAAAAATCATTTTGTAGAAAGATATTTAAGAGTGAGAGCTAGAAGTTGTCTATTTTTTGTAATTTTTTGTTGAGTATTTTATTTTTGATGATTTTTTGAAGTGGGCACATCCTATAAATTTGATGCTTGTTCATGCGTGAAACATAACTTGCATCAAAATAATAAAAAATGTAAATTTTTTTGAAGTGTAAAGAATCAAGTGCACAACAATAATATGTAATCTTTTTAAAATTTGGTCAAGTGGATCAAAGGTATTAAAAAATGACACACATATGTCTCTAAGAACTATAGAGACACTAGTAAAACAAATTAAACTATAATATGTTAATGTTGTCTAGAAATACAAAAACGTATATCGTTAGAAAGATCTGAATATATGTGAAATTATGGTGGTATTTTTACGAATACCCAACTGATGATGTGTTAAATTGATGATGAAGAAGTTGAGAAGCCTATTTTGAAGAACAAAACACATTAGAAAGGAGGGAAATGAAGCTCCCAATCCTCAACCTTGTTATGCAAGCCTATTAACTAGCCTTTTTATTTTATTAGGAATTTATCAAACCTAAGTGTGATCAAGTTATTTGAATGTAAAGTAAGCCAATCATGTTAGGGGCGTTTTACTATTTTTTTGGGTGGGTGGCCACTTTTTTACACAGGGCATGAGACTTCATTGCATTACATTGCTTGATAATATTTCTTTAGAGAATTCTGAAAGGCCCTAAATTTTTTCTATATTTGTCTCCTAATTACGAGAAGAGTGTGATATTTTACTTATGCACTTCTTTGCCTATTTTGAACAATTATGTTATATTATCTCACTATTTGCATCTACAATTTGAAAAATCATAGGGTCAATTTGTTCATCATTCAATGTTGGAGCGTTTTCTGAGAATGAACCATTTCAACCCAAGAGAGACAAGTTTGTCATAAATGGCTATGGATGGAACAAAGGTATACTAGGTTACTAATCAGATTATTATATCATAAGATTTAGAAACATATGTTTGAGAATTTATTGCATTGAGTTGGCTCTATGCTTCATATGCAAACTAGTCAAGAATTTTGTATATCTCATTAAAATTTGAGGCGAATGGTAAAATGTGACCTATGCAGAAGCAAATGTTTTGCGTTTGGAGAGTCTTGTAGGAGTTGAATTTTCTTATTCTAGTGATCAAACTTACTATTTTTGTGTGAATGACACTCTAACAAGTAACCATGCCTCATTTATATTATGTAACTATGCTCAGGTAAAACAACAATATAATGTCTTTTCCATCATATTTATGCCCCATGTTTCAAATGTTTTGATTGATTTGCAGCCAATGATAACCTGCTATTTCTTCTAAGATGGTTTTAAATTTCCAGATTATAAAACCAGAGAGATTTATTTGACAGGGGAAAGCTATGCAGATGATGTTTGTGACTGAAGCTTAGGTTCACCTTGTAAATTTTATAGCTGATATATGTGGTAAGATCAATTGAATTGTAGCATATTTTCTACACACCATAATGATTTTAGTGTTTTATTGCCTCTTTTTTGAAGCAGGGCACCGTATTCCTCAGTTGGAAGATCTTATCGTCGGGACCAATAGAAAATAGAAGATCTTCAATTTGAAGGGTGTAGTTGTAAGTATCATTTTGTGTTGAATTAAATGTCAATGTTCTAAAAGAGGCTAAGTAGGTTCATCCAGATGGAGAAACTAAATTTGTATAAATTTTTTCTTTCCAAGAGGGCATTTAAGATAATGGGTTTTGATTGTGTTCATACTTTTCCTATTTGATACACCATGAAGAAATTGGATTTTAGATTGCTTTGTTACCATAACTAGTATATGATAAATGCAAACCTATATAATTTCCAAAATACATATAGACTTCTAGGTCTATCAAGTCTAAGGCTGAGAATAGGATAAACCATGTTGAGATTATTGAAAAAAAAAATAGGAAGATAAAAAAACTTGGATGTTATTTAAGACCAAGAGGAAAAAGTACCCATAAGAAGTATTGTATGTTGAGTGGAAGATAAGAAGAAAGAGAAAAAAATGGTAGGCATTGGATAAATATGAGTGTTCATTTTTATTATGTACATTCATTTATGTGTGACCTTTGTCCTTTCACAGTCTCTGGTCTCTAGCAAAGGTAATTTCAAACTCACAAATCTCATTTGATCTTGAATGGACTGGATATTTTTTGAAGTATTTTTTGTCAGATTATTCTACCAAACCCAACTATCCTTGAACATGGCTCTCTGCTTCACTTTTTTATCATCTTTTTTCATCTTTAAAGCAATCTCAAACAATTTTTTTACTGTATATTAATGCTCTGAGAAAAAACTTCTCTCAACTCAAAGACTAGATAAAATTTAGACAAATAAATTTTTTTTTGGAACTATATTCAAGAAATGTTGCTATCTATTGGTTTCTACATAAAATTTTATAAGACTATATTATGTCCACATAATAAGGTTAACAACAATCAATTGAAACAAGAGTTTGAATAATTTTGGATTCAAGTTTTTGGAATAGTTGTTACATGTTTTTCTCTTTTTTTTCAAAAACATGCATGGGTTTACCTACTTTCTAGAGACAACTAAATATCCTGTAATAAAGGTTGTTGAGTTAGATAGTGATGTGGTGGACCTTATGGCTCTGGCTATTATGCTTTGTGGGTTATTGTTTCCTAGCGTGCACAACTTTGAGGGATTTTTAAAAAAAATTGTATCTAATAATCTCCCCACGTCTGCAATTTTTAAAACCCATTCTCAAACCATGTCAATACAACATTCAAATATTATAATGTTACTATAATTTTTATATAAACCATGTTAATACATCAATTTTTGTTAACATTTAAGATTTGACAATTAGCATTGAAATATGAAATGTCCATTGTTAGCTATGTTCTCAGTTTTGTATTTAACCTTGAATTCTAGTCCTGAAAAATACTAATTATACCTTGATTATCATAGAATATAAATTTTAAATAGAAATTAGGGTGTTTCTTTTAATTTTATATTTAATATTTCTTCTCGCATCCGTGATCTTTGAAAATCATTCTCAGACCCTTTTTCAAAAATTTAGAATTAGGGGGTATAAATTGAAAGCAAAACTTTGATTATGGTTTAAATTCAATTTTCTAAATGAATATATTCAAAGTAAAGTTTAAAAAAAAATTAAAATAATCCTATCCTAACCACATAACAAAAAATTTTAGGCTACATTTGTTCTCTATACTGCAATATTACTCTACTTGTCAGTGGTTTCTTAATACATTTGATACTTAATTAAACTTTATATCATATTTATACTTATGTTTTCATTGTATACTTATGTGGTACTGATATTGCATTCTTGTGATCAAAATCTAGCATCAAACCTATTTAAGATGCTTCTGATATACAGACCCGAAGACAAAGTTGCAAAAAAGGAAAGACTTTAGAAGAAGGCATGGTTAGAGGTAGAAGGAAAACCTATTGAAGTCAAGAATCCCATTATTTTCAAATATGGTATCAATCATGTAAATTACCTTATTGAACAAGTATTATTGGTTCCATACTATAAGCCTCCTAGAGTTTAGTTTATATCTCTAGAAGATCAATTTTAATTATTGCAAAGAAGTGGCGTGGCTCATAATCATGTAATCTGATCAGTTTCAATGCCCATGGTCATGAAACAAGTATTTGGTTACTTTTATTGTAAATCTCAACTGGTTTTAATTGCACATGATGTTGATTCTATAAAGCTTATAGTGTGGCTTCCTGCACTTTATAGGAAAATGAACATTACTTACTGCATTTTTAAGGGGAAGGCATAACTTGGAATTGTATCTATCTCTAACAGTCTATTTGAAAATTATATTAAAGTTATGGTTTTTTATTGGTGTTTTTATTTGAGAATATTTCTTTTGAGCTTTCAAAATGTGTTCTTATTCTTTGCAGATTGTGCACAAGAAAATTGCCACTGCTCTATGTTTTACATTTGGAAGAATGAAGACAAGATGGAGTTTAGCAGGATTGTCAAGGCAATAAAGGTATGCATGCAATTAACAAGGCCACATGTGCATTATAATTTTGGACAAGAGTTGTCTACGTAATACTTTTGAATACAATTTTATTTTTTAATTTTTATTAAAGATGTTTTATACCCTAATTTATTTGAGAATTAATGTTGCCCATCCACTTGCATTTTCATTCCTAGAGTCTTCAATAGAGAAAATATTTTATAGATCTAGGCTTTCATAGGAGAGATGAATCTGCAAATAGATTTAAATGTTGATGAAATTAACTTTTAATACAACACTATTTTCAAGAATCTTGTCATGTATTGTCCATAGAGGTGTTTAAAAGGCACTCAACGTCATGAATTTTATGATATAAACTTTAGGCCATGCAGTTCCTTCACATTCTTGTACAAAGTAGATTATATATGAATTTTTATGGTATTTTTCATTATTATTTTTTATTAATTGAAGAATTAACACCCGAAAATGCACTTCAGTTATTACATAATTGATATGGAGCTTATAATGGAATTTACATCATTGTTTGATTTACTTATTTAGCTACAGTAGATAGAGTTTCTAGTTAACGTGCTCAAGTTGAATATCTCTCTTGTTAGACTCTTTTTAAGTCATATCATACTTTTTCAACAATTAATTAGAAAAACATGAACATTCATTTTTTAGATAGTACTTCAATTTGTTTTCTTCTTGTATTAAGCAATATATTTTCTTCAGCTTTCTACCTTTTATAATGCCTTAACTGAATTGTACATAAAGTAATAATAGTGTTACGTATATAAGCTTTACAGTTTTGATTTTTATATTTTCTTTTCAAATCTCTCTCTCTCTCTCTCTCTCTCTCTCTCTCTCTCTCTCTCTCTCTCTCTCTCTCTCTCTATATATATATATATATATATATATATATATATATATATATATATATATCACTTCCTATCTAGATATATCTTTATAAGTATTTCTCCCACTCTCATTCTCTCTGGTCTCTCCCTTTATATATATTTATCTATTACATTTTTTTCTATCACTTTTAACTCTCTCCATATCTCCTCTCATTTTTTTATTTCCATTTACATCTATATATCTATACTTTCCTTCCTCTCTAACTATCCACGAGTTTTTTATTTTCATTTTCATCTATATATCTCTACTTTTGTTTCTTTCTGGATATTGGCGTGAAATTTAATGCATTGTGTTTCTTGTTAATCTTTAATGAAATGACATGTTATATATATTTTATAAGATTCAAATGCACAAATAATCTTTTGCATTAGAAAATTATAAAAGTAAACAATAACAAAAGACCTTGTAGTGCAACACTAGTGGTCATTGAGGATAATGAAAATATGACATTAGACATTATCAAGTGGGAAATGATATCATGTAAGAGTTGTTCTAGGTGTTAGGGTTCTAATATATGGGATTTTAATAATTTCATTGCTGGAACCATGAAGAAGAGTAGGTCCTAATTGTCAAAGTAGTTCATATAGATTAGAAAATTGTATTGTCTCATATTGATGAGATTCTAAGGGTTTCCCAAACATAATGATGGTTACCATAAGTGAAGATAGTGAAAGAATTAAGAGCCAAGAATTGATATCTTTTTACTATAAGTGGCGCAACCATGACAATGAGCACTTTCCAAATCATGCAGCCAGAGTCACACTATGGAAACAACAACATGGAAAAGAGAGAATGCAAGATCGGACATTCTAACTGGCCAACAATATGAGGGCTTAAAAAATGGGCATACAGGCCTAATTACATATCAAAATCCAGATTATCCTTTCTTTGAATCTAAGAGAGTTATTTTTACTACCAAGATACCTCTATAACGATCAAATTCATCAATATATATATGATATTCACAATGCATCCAAGTCAGCCAAGAAAGATTGTAATCCCCAAGTTGGGAAAATGTAACGTGCAAAATATAGGTCAGACCTAAATCATGAAGAACTCCTTCACCAAGGAATGGAATTAAGTGAGAATAAAAAGGGAGGTCTTCCACGAGTTCAGGAACATCGCATGATGAGCCAAACAAGTTCACAAGCCAAGGAAATATCCCAATTTTGATGATTTTGTGTTCTAATGATAGTATGCCCCCTCGGGAAATGAATCAAAATAATGATTAAATGAACTCTATTTCATCACTTGTGCTAGGGAATCCTAGGTTTGGTTTCATCACCTATGCAAATTGTTGCATATCCTATAGAAAAAAATGTGCTCTTTCAACTTTTAATGTCACCCCCACAATTTTTTTCATCGCATATGTAGCAAAATGTCACATATGACGTATTGTGTTGCCTGCGCACAATTATGTGTCGTCATTGAAATTTATTGCACCGCCTAGACATTTTGTTTCCTATGAAACTTAAAAAGTTTCCTATGCCCCAAAGTTTCATTTTTTTATTTTTTTGATTGCCAACTCAGTTTGATGATTGATTTCTCAATTTGAGTTATGTTGATGATGTTCTCAAATAGGTTGTCAATGTTTTAATGTTGTTTCAAATTCAATTTGTTTGATGTCAATATAATCAAGTAATTAATGTTGTTTTGATGTTAATTTTATAGGATAGATAGGTTGATTTTTTTCCATCCTCAAGATCTAGAGGAATGAAATTTGATGCACTCAACAAGATTGTTGCAAATCTCACTTGAGCAAGTAGATGATAGGATAATTGATTGGTGCTTGATGATTTAACTAAGTGATATATGTTTGACTTAAAAATTGGTTTCTTTTCAAAAATTGAACATGAGAGGTTAGTTTCCTCTGCCTTTTGAGATGATTACTGAGCTAACATAGGTTGATCAATGTATTATTGGTAGATGTGGTCTTTGGTATTTTCTTGACATGCCCCAGTTTCATGTGACCTGAGGGTTATTGACAACACTTTATGAGAGATGGTATTCTGACCATAACACTTTCCATTTGTTTATGGGTGAGATGACCATTACACCTAAGAATGTCTATCACATTTTGTGAATTCTAGCGATGGGTGAGCTTTTATATTACAACTAGGTGTATGATGGTGAGGCATGCAGGTGAGTGTTTGACGACAACATGATTTGTGATCAGATCATTCAGTAGATTATGATGAGACATATGATCCACTTCCTTCACTTTTGGTGGCTTTCATTGGTGGATTTTTTATGCCTGAGAGGAGAACGTGAGGATTTTTTCATTGGTTGGGGCAGGCTTCTAGAGGAAGTGATTGAGCATCCTCATAGATTTGCATGAGGAGCTTGTGTTTTGGTACATATATATCATGACTTGCATCAAGTGGTGTGCAAGTGCAGTGCAACACTTTCTGCAGGAGTAATTCTTTTACAGGTATGGGCTCGAGAGAATCTCCCGTTGACTAGACCTATTACAGATACTGTTTGCCCATTGGGCCAGCCTTACATCTATGCATATCATGGAGTTATTGTCTAGACTCATCTGGAAAAATTAGAGTTTTGGTGAGACATGCTCAATGACCTTGATTCAATTTATTGGCATTCATATGTTGGATGTGACTCATGGGTAGAGCATCTAGTTGAGGTTCCTTACATTTTTATGGCATGGTGGTTGACTGGTCATACACCATTTATCCTTGAGATATTTCTCTTTATACAGGTTTTACGACAGTTTGGCCAAGTACAGGGGATACCACAAAGTCTTGTGGTCTATGTCTGAGTACAGGAAAAGAGATCATTATGGGGACCATGTGATGATTATAGTACTACTTGTGAGGAGATTGGGGGACTTCGTCTTATGCTATGGGACCATAGATCAAACAGCCCCAATGCTTGATCAATTAGTGGTTCTCACTGATGCAATCACATCTCGAAACATAGATGATGAGAAGGCTATGGAGGCTAGACTTGAAAAGAAGTATGAATTCACATTAGCTGGAAAGATAAGGAAAGAAGTGGCACTACAAAAGGTAAATCTTTCTAAACTGGTAAGCACAGTGGACCCAATAATTTTAGAAGCTATAGCCTTAATTCAGAAATTATGCACGTTAGATCAACTCACAAAGGAGTATACTGACAAGATAGCACAAATTGATACTAATCTTCAAACAAGTGCACAAAGTCTCACAAATAGTGAAGAGGCAATCAAATTGCACAATGAACAACTCAAGCAAGCTCGAAAGCTGAGACAAGACATATAGATTGCAGAAACCATGTTCAAAGATGAGGTAAATGAGCTCCAAGACCAACTCTTACCAACACTCTCATTACTGGAAAACCATATGACAGAGGCAAGAGCACTTATTGTCACCCTAGAAATGTCTATCCTAGACAGCATTTATGATATGCATGCATGAATTGAGCTATAGCACATGGCATTGGAACTCCTCAAAGAAAAATGGGAGAAAATTATTGAAGATATCAAGAACACCCACTGCCACATTCTTGACACATTGTAAGTTACACATTTTTTGACAATTTATAAGTTGTACATTTTTGTCATGATTATCAAAAAAGGGGAAAATGATATGTATAGTCAATCAGTAAAAGGGGGAAATGAAATGAAGAAATGACTTGTACAGTTAGTCATTTGAAAGAGGAAACAACAAAAGGGGGAATGTATAGTATAAAGGCAAGTATACATGTACATATACTTATACTATATTGATGCATATAGTTAGGGGGAGTCATATAATGACAAGGATATATACATGGTGTACATACTAAATACTTTGGTATTATGCACATATCAGTTTTTGATACTAATGTCAAAGGGGGAGATTGAAGACATTATATTTTTCCATTAGTATAAACAAGGAAAAACATGATGAACACCATCGGTTTATACTACACCAACAGACAGGGCACAACACTACCCAAGGCCAAGGTTACCTATAATGCCAAGTACAAAGCATCTCGACAAACACTATCCAGTGTTAGCCAGTGACAAAAAGGAAAAAGGAACCCGATGAGTAACCAACAGTGCAACTAGATGAAACAATCAAAGAGTGGAACCCGACAGATGAAGGGAACCTGACAATCAATTCAATGAAGGAACATTGACAGACTTTCAGTTCACACCGACGATCAAGAACCAACAATTAGTTACATCCCGCAAAAAGTGGATCTGACTTTCCACATCAGATAAATCACTGAAGTTTTATATTTAGCTTCTTGATTTGTTTTAAATCCATTACGTGTGGAGAAAGCAATGTAATTTTTTTTTATCAGTTTAACTGTTTTAAAACATGCAATATAAAGGATCAAGGTCAAGTTGTATACCTTGGATCAAGAGTTAACATTGTAATGCGTGATTCGAAAATAGGTCAAATACTTGTAAAAATAGATGCTCAATCAATTATGAACATGTTTTTCGATGATGATTGTAGCCACTGAGAGAATCTAAGGATTAGACAAGAGAATTCATGCAACAACACAGACAAAGATCAAATCAATTGTCAAGAATAGAACATAGGCTACCGACGAGCAGGAAAAGGTATTAATCAATCACTATAGGTGATATTCATATTCTATGAGCTTTAAAGGATCTATAATCAAAAATTATAGATTGCGTACAGTCACATCAAACATATTGTACACATTCTAACAAGTTGGGTACACTTAAGAAATCCTTTCAAGGAAGGTGGACTTAACAGTCCTATTGTAAATCTCTTAACTAATTGCACACTTCATTAGTGTTGTTAAAATCTCTTAACAGAGTATATCCTAACAGGTCTCCACATTAATATTCCTAACATGGTAGATCATCAGAAGTGATCAATTGTAAGCCTTTACTAGCTCCCTTTCATTTTGCAGATAGTGAAGTTTTGTGGGTGCCATCCCCACCGCAGTTTTTACTTCCTAACATGAGTTTTCTGCGATATCATATATTGTGTTATGTGTCTATAGCTTTCATGAATGTTTCTATGATTTTTGCATACAATTAAGTTTATGAATTAATACTACATGCATAAGAAAGAACATCAGATATGGTCAGGAATACAGTAAAGATTGTTTACTAATGATGAAAGGTGAAAAGTGTTAAAATTTTTAGAGGTACTGATTCACCCCTCCCCTCTCATTACTACTTCTCATTAATCCCAACAAACCAAACCCCCACGTAGAGATGTCTTCAATAAGAAATAGTGGAAAAGAGAATCAAGGCACAAAAAACCTATAATAGAGTGGAGGGAAAGAAGGGAATATGATCATCAAAGCACCCTCCTCAAAGAAAACCAACCCCCTCCCCAAACCCAAACAACTCTGAAGACAGGAAATCTCTGCCAATAAACTTGAAACTAGCACAAGAAGTAGGAGTAATCTTCACCAAAAAAACCAGAGACCTTAATTAGAAGAAAGGATGCAGCCGGGAAAAGATCGTCAAATCCCCTCTTAAAAAAATTAATCAGAAAGACCACCACCATCCAACCAAGTAAACTAATCCCCCAAGAGAAAAAGACTCCCAGCATTACACCACCACCAAAGAAAGCACAACTCCCAGGCACCATCACTAGACCAACAACCCAAAGTATTTCACTCTGAACACATGAGGGCGCAGACAACCAGAAAGGAGACCATATAAGAGAGGAGCCTAGAAAAGGGGCAAGCACATCAACACCCATCCAATAAAAATGATTACACCCAAAACTAGACAATACCACTTCAAACAAAATCTCATCATCCCCAACCAACTCTACCCTCCACCAAAAGATGCAATTGTTGAAATCAATACAAGAGAGGCGATATAGCACTTTTCCCATGGTATAAAAAATAACCTAGCACTTAGCCAAAGCCCCATTAACCAACACCTGACAACACATAGTTCCATACCAGAGTTGAAAAAAGTCATCCAAGAATAGGCTAGCCCACAATAAAAATGCAACAGAGAGAATGAAGAGCACCACCAAACACTAGTGCCAAAAAGAAACATTAAGAAGACATGTACTCAACCAAGGGAGGCAACCAAAATAAGAAAGAACAACTCCATTTCCCCTCTAATAGACAAATCTACATCCCAAAACCTAAGTCCATGCCAGCTCAAAAGCACTAGTGAAACCCAATGAAGGGATGGGAAAGACCAAAGAGCCATTCAAAAATAATTTTTTGAATTCTAGACTCATGTCTAATTATGCTATTATAATAATTCATTAATGATTCTAATTTTGTATTAACTTTTCCAACATGATGATACTGATTAAAATAACTTTATTAAAATTAGCTCTCATCCTTTTGAATCAAAAGTGATGGATCATTTGGATTTATCTTTTAACTTTTATTTCACAATCAGCTTTTTTCAACCTACATGAAAATTGTTAAATTAATTCTTTTATGATAATTTCATTATCATCCTTTTGTATCATGAGTGATGACTCATTTGAATTTATATTTTAACTTTTATTTCACAATAATATTGTGTGTGTGTGTGTGTGTGTGTGTGTGTGTGTGTGTGTGTGTGTGTGTGTGTTATAGAGCATCAAATTATATTGGATCTTTATAGTTAACGAGTATATATTCCTTAATGGTAGAGAAAATAGTGTATATATCGTGCATTTTAATCTTTAGAGAAGTAAGGACACAAGACATTTTTTAAAATCAAAATTAACTCTATATGGGTAAATATGTAACATAAATAATAACAAAATGTATTAGATAAATGAATTTGGCTAAAATGCAAAAACAAAATTTGAATTTGATATTTAGAAAATTAAAGAAACAATAAATATATTTAGTTGAAAAATCAAATGGACTTCAAAAAGTGATTCGTTAATATTGTAGAAATATTTGTACAGATAAGATGAACATTTTGGATTCGAAAAATATTGTTTTTCACATTTGGTCATTTTTATGACTTTAGACTCAATTCAAGAAGTTTGAATTTAAACTATGTCACAAGTCTTATATGGATAAATAAATCTAATCTAAGAAAAATTTTGAATTTTGCATACAATTTCCTTGATAAATGATTGAAAACACAATAAAATGTTCAAGACACCCTCAATGCATAGATACTACGAATTTCATTGTAAATGATCCTAATGTTGGGACAAGGTCTTGTACACATTACATAAGTGAAATATTTATAATATTGTAAAATAAATGTTAGCATAAAAAGGTATTCTCACTTATTAATTAAATCATGAATTATTGATTTAATTATTCAGACACTTTTTATCTCTAGTTCACTTAAGCTAAACTTTAGGCATATAATAAGTAATTCTATTATTAATTATTATCATGCAACCTAGGTTTCTCCACCTTCTGGTTTTTGATCTCCTTATAAGGATTGATCTCTTTGTAATGATGAATTCTTTTTGTAGTTCCATGTATTCTCTCTCTAAATGAATATTTCATCTTTCAGATCATTGGGTTGTGTTTCCATTCTTTGCTTTTGCAATAGGTATTTTGCATACAGTGGATGTTGGTGATTAGTGGTGATGGGAAATTGCCATCGATTGGGAGATAGGAGATCTTGTTGGTGGTGATGGAAAATTGCCATCCATTAGGAGATAGGAGCACTTGAGTGTTGCGCTCGAGGGTCGACTGTATATATAGCCTATCCACCCCCATCTAATAGTCATATTTCAGGCATCTCCTCCTCCCTAGGGACAGCACAAGTGCCCCATATAGCTACCGAGAGGGGGCCCTCTAGATAGATAGGGGCAGAGGAGTGTTTATCTCCCATATAGAGATAGGGCCCCCTTGGAAGTTGAGTGATTGACCACGTATGCTTGGTTCACATAAAGAATCTCACATATAGAGATAGGGGCCCCCTTGGCCTCCCTGAGGTAACTACAACTCAGATTGGAGTTATTCATTTCATGCTAAGTATGATGTAATAGTAGGCTATTCGGTGGATGCGTCCTAACCCGATGGATGACATGTGCCTAGAGTTTCAGTACGGATGACCCTATCCTCATCTCTGGGAAAATTATTTGAATTCTAACATGGGATAACTCATTTTTTGTTGGAAAAAAAAATTTTAAAAAGAAAAAACAAATTCCTTCATACCTCTGCCAATTTTGGCCAAAATTTTGGCAGTCCCACTAGATTTAGCGACACCGCCAGATTTAGTGGAGCTCCGCCAGATTTAGCTAAGATCACTTGGAGTTCTTCATATTCTAGTTCCCTCTTCTTTTTTTTGCTCGTATCTTGAGTAAACAGAGGCACGATTGAATTTTCTAGGTTTAGTTTTTTTTATTTTTCCAGTCAAAGTCAGTGTTCCTTTTTACACTCTCATTGTCATATCTTGCTCCTCCAGACTCCATTTTTTTACTTCCACATGTATGTAATTGGAAATATGGTTCCATTATCCTTCTTCTTGTATGGGTCTCATCTGCAGAATCTTCTCCAGGTATATTTTATTTAGTTTTTGGTTTTTTGGCATTTTGGTGGATACCTTGGATGTTTCAGGTCCTCGGATTATTTTCCTCGCATGATATTTGTAGATATTTATTTTTGTAGTATTGCTTTCTTGCAAACACACTAAGATAAAGTATCATTATGCATGCTTGGGATCCTGCACATTTTGTGCCTGATTTTACTTGCACTATATTGTAAAGTGTCATGGGGGGGTTTGGTGTACCTTTGTCAAGTGAGTGTTCCTTCCATGACATTAGCCTCATGTGCATCATGCGACTGATCCTCCTTGACATCGTACTTTATTTGTAGTTGTATGTTATTCATCATGCAGTTATTCTTTGCAGTCTTACTCAGTGTATATGGCATGCCTGTCCCTGATCAACATTATGGGGGGAGGGGTATTTCCTATTGGTTCTATATGCTTCCTTGGTTTTATGGAGTGATTCTATATATTTAGTATTTGTTCCTATATACTAGGCAGATGTAGTGGCTGGATACCTATGCACTTTGGTGAGATGGATCATTTACCATATGGACACTCTTCTTTCATTCCTATTTTAGAGGCTTCAGACTTTGGTGTTTTTTTTTCAATATGTATCTTCGAGTTTTGATGTTTGCCTTGTTTTCCATCCTGATTTGAGAAGTATCATTTTAGGGCACTTATACAGATTATGGTGTTCTCTACCTAATCAGATTCTATTTCAGTGGAGGTTCTAGCAGTTATTCTTTGACAATGTTTGTAGCTTCATGCTTCAGTGGTGTTCTACACGTTCTTTTTTTATCAGCTCTTTAGAATTTGGTATTTTTTCCATCTGTATCTTTGAGTTTTGATGTTTGCCTTATTTTCCATCCTTATTCAAGTAGTGTCATTTTAGGGCACTCATGAAGATTAAAATCTTCTCTACCTGATCTTTGTTCCTATCTTCTAGGACATTCTCTAGTTTGGAGGCTTCTTCAGTCCTTCACTGGGCTTCATCTCTTTTTCAGAGAGGGGGTTTTCCCACTGGGTTTTCTCTTTTATTCCTCTTTATAGATATTTTTGTACTTGGGTACCTGATCAGGCCTTTTTTCGAGAGCCATTTCCTGCTTTTAGTAGTTATTTCTATGTTTTTAGCTTGTCCCTAAGTTTATCCTAAGGGGGCGGTGTTAGAGTAAAAACTTATTTTCACTTATTAATTAAATCATTATTGATTTAATTATTCAATCACTTTTTATCTCTAGTTCACTTAAGCTAAACTGTAGGCATATAATAATTAACTCTATTATTAAATATTATCATGCAACCTAGGTTTCTCCACCTTCTAGTTTTCGATCTCCTTTATAAGGATTGATCTCTTTGTAATAATTAATTGTATTTGTAATTCCTTTTATTCTCTCTTTGAATGAATATTTCATCTTTCAGATCATTATGAGTTGTGTCTCCATTCTTTTCTTTTGTAACAGGTATTTTGCATACAGTGGATCTTGGTGATTGAATTCTTCAAATTCTAATAATAAATACATATTTAGTGTGGTGCATCTAGGAAATGCGGTGTCCATACTAAATATTAATTTTGATCCACTTGTACTATTGTATGTAATATTTGGTTTGTTTGTTATTATTTAAGCATCCCAACAAAGGGGGTCGAACCTTACATAAACAAGGCCCAAAGGCAAAAGTTCAGGCCATCTACAACGCATAGTCAACACAACAAATCCTAACTCTAAAGATATAATGCAAAGAACAAATTCTAGGCCCTTAAAAGGAAGAGCCAAAATCAGACCGCAAGAAAAGATGAACTTGAGTTAGAAGATAATTTCTTCCTACATTGTCGAACAAAAAAAGGCCGCCACATCGGCATAGGAAGTGCGGGGTGAATACCTATGTTGCAATTGACATTGTGCATTGAAAAGTGTTGTTGCATAAAGGGGATCATCTCCTCATACTATCTTGCAGATCAATGTGATTTGTATTATGACTCTGAATAGGACATTACGTCTTGGGCTTTACCGGAGGTTTTTCTTTCCTTCGTTCTTTTCCTCTGGCGCCCAAGCTGCATGCAGGTGTAAATTAAATGATATTAATAAAATATTTAGGCTTTGGTCGATTTCTTAGCAAAAAAATGATCTTAAGAAAAAATATCTAAAAAAGAAATTTTTTGAATTCTGGACTCTTGTCTAATATTGCTATTATAATAATTCACTAATGATTTTTATTATATATTAAATTTTTCAACATGCATGAAAATGATTGAAATAAATTCTCTTTATTAATTTTTTTTCTCATCCTTTTGTATCAAAAGTGATCGCTCATTTGGATTTATCTTTGAAATTTTATTTTTACCTTTTATTTCACAATCACACTACTTTATGTATGTGTGTGTGTGTGTTGTAGAGAAACAAATTTTTTTTATTTCTTTATATTTGACGAGTGCATATTCCTAAATGGTAGAGAAAATAGTGTATTTATTGTGCATTTTAATCTTTAGAGAAGCTAGGACATAAAAAAATAATTTAAAAAGGAATTTACTTTATATGGGTAAATTTATAACATAACTAATAAGAATTTGTATTAGATAAAATGTATTTGGTTAAAATAAAAAAAAAATTTGAATTGTGGTTGAATGAACTATGTTAAGCTCAAAACTTTCTTCTTTTCAAATCCACATTGGAGCATTACATTAGTTTAGGTTTAGATCTAAGATAGTAGTTTAGGTGAATAAAATAACTGATTAGTTGCTAATTGGTAAGTAGGTAGTTTTCTAGTTAAAATAAGACTTTATAAGCTAATATGTAGAAATATAATTATCATCTAATTGAATTAAATTGAATATCAACTCTGATTTTTCTCTTCTATGCTAACAATTGGTATCAGAACCACTCATGAATGGGAGAATAGTAGATAGTTTTGAAACTATTTTTTTCTCAAAAGGTAAACAATATGGCATAGCTATCAATCTATTGGGGATGAAAGGGTCTGTTGTTTTTAAATAGTGCATGCATATGGTGATGGAAATATCACCTGTACTACATGATGATCTGAGCTGAGATGTATTTCTAGATGTTGCGGTTAATTTTTTCATTGAAATGCGTTGAAGGAAGCAACTCTGATATATTTTCTTGGGTCGTGTTACCTCATATATTTGTTGGAGGATTTTCTTACATCTATGATTGTGACTACCTTGCGAGGTGAACTAACAATAGTGGGTTACACTTTTTTGCCTAAACGGACACTAAACACTACATTTTGAAAAAAAAACTTTCAGATTAAGATGAATATTACCATTAAACCGTTTGAAATCAGAAGATGAATTAAAGTAGAGTATTTTAGGATTTTCTATCTAGATTCTGAATATATTTTTTCTTTTTTTTAAATTGATTTTAATGGTTTATTTTTTCTCCCACGAAAACTGCTATGTTGCTGAAATGTCATTTTCAAAGAGTTGCATTAACTTCATATAGCATAAATTTATTTCTAAAATAGATATCAATGTGGTTCTTTAGAATTTAGTTTTGTAACATCAATACGGAGGATATGCAATTGGTTTCACGACATTCTCATGATTATTGCATATTTTATGAACTTTTGAAGTTTAGTAAACTGTAATTTTGACATACCTTGACTACATAGCTTATAACTTGTTGTGTATTTATCGAAATACAATTTTTTTTTGATAGAAAGTAGACTTGAAGATGGAGGGCACTGTTATTTTTCAATTTTTTTTCTCTTCTACTATTTTTTCATTGAACGTCAAACTTGGAGGTTTATATTTGATTAAAAAAAACCTACATTCGATGCACGTCAAAAATCATAGGCCTAATTGATTCAAAAAGTGTCAAATCTATATTCGTTAGAAATCTCATTTAGAGTACTTGTGCAATGCAAAAGGATGTCTCCTTATTCTTCCATTTGAGCCCTATGCTTGAACCTAGAATCCATGAAAACTTCATACTTGTGTTAACCTATGCAAATGGCCTCTAATAAGAGACTTTCGATATAAACTACTTTCGATAGAAACTACTTTTGATAGAAACTACTTTTAGTAGAAACTACTTTTGATAGAAAAACCTTTTGCTAGAAAGTAGTTCTGATCGAAACTACTTTCTATCAAAAGTATTTGACTAGAATTGCCCTTAATCAAGGACTTTCGGTAGAAAGTACTTTTGATAGAAAGTACTTTTGATAGAAAGTACTTTCTATCAAAAGTCTCTACTTTCTATCGAAAGTACTTTCTAAATCTTCTTGATTTGCAAGTTTCAGGAGGAATTGCTTCCTCCAAAAAAAGTGTAACCCACTATTGTGGGTTCATCCTATGGTGAGTGTTCTTATTATATGAAATGGTGTTAACCCACCTTGTTCAAACAATCAAATTGAGGAATGTACATAGGGACAAAAAAAGGCCGCCACATCTGCACTGGGAGTGCAACATGAATACCTATGTTGCAATTAACATTCTGCATTAAAAAATGTTATTTGCGTCCATCCAATAAAGCCTGTCGTGTTTTCTTTGTCTCATATATTTGCACTCATGAAATCGTTGGAGCACATTTTGTGCTGAAATTTCATGATAGATACTTCAAAGAACAAGTTGGAAACTCAACTCCCTTCTTGATTGTGGAAGTGTTTCTGATGAATAAAATTAAGAATCATTGACACCCTATCTTGCATCTATGGACTTTGTTGATTTTAATTAAGGTTAGATTTGTACTTTGGATTTTAAACAAAGTTGGAGTTTTCCATATTGCACTATTCTATTGAATGGAATGAATTTCCATGTGCATGTATGCAATCATTGTAGAAATTTTTTGGTGATATGAGAGGTTTCAGGAAAATTTTAAAATTCTTAATTAGTACATTATTGATCAGCATTGGCACTTTGGTTTATGCAGTGAATTGATAAAGGAATAAGGGTGTGCTTTACTTTCTATAAGTATGAGGTACAATTTTCTTTGGGTCTATCATTAGCCAAAATAGATATTGTCTTATTTTACTAATGACTCTACATATATCAAATGTTGTTATGATGTTAGGGCTATATTTGGTACACATGATAGGGCATTCAAATAATCTCATGTGTCATCAAATATATAAACTCTAATAAGGTCTATAGGAGGTTGGAGTAAAAAAAAAAAGGTAGCCCAGGTTTTCTATCATCTAGAGCTAGCTTCTCGCTCAGGGATGATTCATTGCATGGGAATTAACCTATTTGTGTCCTAGAAAACTCAGGGCTTGCTAAATTTGTCCTTGAAGAAAAGAGGGGACTTAACATATTTGTTCCCTTTAAGAGAAGAGGGGCCTTGGCATCATGATTGTTCCTTCAAGGAGCAAGGGGAGAAAGATTTAAATATGATTTTTCAAGCACTTGAGGAGAATTTGGATACACTCGAAGGAGATGTGTACTTTTGGAGGAAAGGGGTCTCATGTGTAGGCATGTCGGTAGAGATTTGTGAAGTAGAGGAGGGATTGTTTCCGCAATACTTGAGGAGGTGTTAGACACACTCGAATGAGATGTGAAATTTTAGAAGAAAGGTGTATCATGTGTAGCACTGGAGGAGGCATTAGAAAAAAATAGAAAAGATGTGGAATGTCAAAGGAAATGTGTCTCATTATGCATGGAAGGTAGGAACACAAATCTTGTACAAAAGGTTTTAGGTTATATAGTTAGAATATCCACTGATACAGTTAGTTTGGTATTTCTTGAGCGAGCAAGGAGGATTGGTGAAGGTCCTTCATTAAAGTCTCTAGAAGGTTTGGGTTCAAAACCCTTGCAGTGTTCCACTCTTGTTCATATTAATTTAAAAAGGTGAAAGGGGATAATGTACGAGTATTACAATAGTTTAGGTTTAGATTTAAGTTAGTAGTTGAGGTGAATATAATAATGGGTTAGTTGGTAGTCTAGAAGTTACATTCTGGTAGGTAGTTTTCCAGTTAAAATAAGGCTTTATAAGCTATTATACAGCAATGTAATTTTCATCTAATTGAATTAATTGAATATCAATTATGATTTTTCTCTTCTGCGCTAAAAATTCTTAGACCAAGAAATTGATCTTAATGATGATGTATCACTTTTTCTAGACTATAGGAATTGGCTAGCCACCCTAAAAATTGTAGTGTGATTGGAATTTTTTTTAACATGAGTGGTTGCACCGATGCAAAAGGATAGGGAAGACTAACATTGTGACCTCATCCCTACCATGTGAAGCTCTCAACAATCAAGATAGACCACTAGCTTGATCATGTACCATTTATGCTTTTACATTGATATTTTAAGTTATTTTACAAAATCTTGAATTTGATAAAGATAATGAGATATTATCATTTTATTTTATTAAATCACCTTTTTATTTAAATCAATGCTAATGTAAAGATTGTAATATGGCTTCTTTCATTTAATTTGACACATGATTATCCTTAATTGAGGTTTTCATATATTTTTGTGGCAAAATTGAGCAAAATTCATCTCCCCTATTATAACTAGCCTAAAAATTATAGCATGTGGACAATCTATACTCATTTTATCGCATTTCCAGTTTAAATTGAAGAGAGGTCAAGACGTATAGATTAATAAATTTTTAGGAATTATTGACTTAATAAAAAATTTTAGCAAGACACAAATATTAATTTTCAATAATTTAAATATGAAATTAAATATGTATAATCATCTTTACTTAAATGATATTTAATTTATTCTTGTTAATTATACATGTTTTATTTTTTAAAGATAATATATTTTAAAAACTAAAAGATTATTAAATAATTGATAAACATGTATTTTCAGTCTTATTTATCAAATTTTATATTCAATGATTTAAAAAAATAAAAAATATTTATCGTCTAAAACTTATTTTACATCTATTGGTAATTTGATAGTTCTCGATATTGTTATAAATACTAATTTGAACAAATATTATCTATTATATAAAGTTAATTTGTTTAATAGTTAAATATAACATCCATAACTATATCTTGTCTTACCTGACACTAGTTGGGTCAAACTCAACTTCGATGACTCTTTAGTTGGGAACCTTGGTTGGGTGGGTGGGGGTGATCTCATCAGAGACAAACATGGTAAAATTCTCCTATCCTATTCAGTGAATTTGGGTTTGTGAATTACCCACATGACTAAGGTGGCAGATGTCTTTCACGATATTGAATTGGTAGTCAATCAAGGCTATAAAAAAATCATCATTTAGGGTGATGGCCTCAATGTCATAAATATGTTCAACAAGACACACATCCAAAGTTGGGAAACCAATTATATAATCATGAGTTGTATTAGCATCATGGCCAACTTGGATGATGTCATCTACCAACACACCTTCCGTGAGGGCAATGGTGTCGCGGATAGATTGGTTACAGTTGGAACATTTACTAAAGCTATTGAAACTTGGTTTGAATTTGAAGACATAGCTCAACCAGATCGTGTAATGATCGAGCTAGGTATGACCACATCTAGGAAAGGACACACTTTTCCAAATTACAATTAACGATGAAGATTTATTATTATTTAGGGTAGATTGTTAAATCTTTTGAGATTTATTCCCTTCTAATTATTCTTTCTATGGTTATTGGTCCTCACCCTACGACCGTCTTTGTGAGTTCTCTTTGCAAAGACACTATGTGAAGCAATTTGAATCCAATTGAACCAGACAAGTATGATGGATACAAGAACAACACCACACTTTGGACCATCCTACAGGTAGGAAATTTGGATAGTTACATTGAGTATATGACTAGTTTCAAACCTAGACCTCTTTATGAAGTTTGTGAAGGCCAGGGATAATTGAAGGATAAAGATTGGTGGGGTTTCCTTCAAGGTGTGTGAGGATACTTTAGCAATCATGAATGCTCTAGTCACAGAGGGAAAGGCTATTCCTAGAAATATAAATGGTCACCATAAGAAAGATCTTAAGCTTTTCCTTGGTCCTAGGAAAGTTGTTGCGAGACTCCAAAATAGATTCAACTGGGAAGAGTTTCCTAGAAAAAATGCAATTATTCCGAAATCCATTCAACCCACTCTACCACCCTCCTCCCTGCTTCTATTTATACCAGGGTAACCCTCTATAAAAAGATAAAATGAAGGCCTTAGGTATTAACACTATTGAGATGTCTAAAGATTTTGCGTCATCGTAGTCCACCAAATAATCTTGGTCCCCTAAGAATTCTCCCACCAAAATCACTACTCCTACTCTTGAACCCCCTTCCCCTACTAAGAATAAAAGGTACCCAAATGACCCTAAGATCCCCCTAAATATTTCTTTGCCCCACTCTTAAAACCCCATGTGAGGAGGATCTACTTGAGTATTCCCTCACTGTGAGAAAAGTGGACAAGCTTTGAATTTTATATCATCAGAAAAATTCCATCATCAAATGGTTAATTGTCCAATTGAACACTACAAGAAATAAAATTAACCCATTGGAGGATATTGTTGAGGCCAAAGACAAAGGTAGTGATTGGTACAACACCAAAATGGAAACTAATGTTTGGGAAGTTGCGGAGGATCTAGCTTAAAAGTTGGACAATACGGGAGTTATAGAGGATTTGATTGGTGAGCTTATAAATACAAGCCTTAATCTCCTTAGATGAGGAGAAGTAGGAAATGATAAGGGTGTTGTGGAATGTTAAAGCCCATCAAAACCAAATAAACCAAAAGCTAGTTGTGGTTGTTAAATTCAATATGGACATTATGGAAAGAATGACCTCCTCTTTTAATAACCTAGAAGAAGATCTGGAGTATTAGAAGACCAAAAGAAAGAAGTGGGAAGAGACTCAAATGATTACCACCCAATAGATGAAAGACATGTCTAATATGATGACAGAGAGATCTGTTATGGACACTATGTGCAAGACCAGGAAGTCTTCTTTACTTGACACCCTTAAAGAGCTTAACGAGGAATGGAAGAAAGTTCAAATTCTTACTATTTAGTTTCTTGTTTTTAGTCTCTAGACTCTCCTTGGTTTAGTTGCTAGTATTTTTTGTTTTTTTTCTAGTCTTTTAGTTTTTGGACTTTGTTTCAAATTCACTAAGTTCGTGAATTCCTTTGGAATTGTCTTTTTGACTTGATGTTATTTTGATGAGTTTGGGCCCTCTCCCATTTGATTTTTAATCAAACAATCCATAACTACATCATAGAAGTGATATCTTTCTCATCAAACCAATTATATTTATTATATTTCTCATTCATAAAATTCAAAAAAATATGTAAAAATGTTTTTTCTTAATCATCCAAAGGTACTCATTGAAAAACATGGACAAGAACATGTCCAAAGATATGATTGAAAGGTGAAAGTGGTACCCTAACCAATATTATAAATGAATGATATAAGGGAGCACTCTCCAAATAAATTGACTTTAATTAAAGTACTTTTTAAAAGTAGTAGGTTCAATTTCTCGTGTGGTAGATCAAAGATGGGATATCTCTAAGCACGCTAACTTTCAACGAATTATCCAAAGCACAAAAATTTTAAATCAATAGAGTGGATCTATGCAAATGTCAACATAAACCCTAATCTATCTATATCAAAGATGGGATATATCTCTGCACACTCACTTTCAACGAATTATCCAAAGAACGATGAATTTAAGTACTCAATAGATGTGACCTACACAAACATCAATATAAACCTTATGTGAATAGTAGAAAGCTCAAACCTTCCACATTGGTATGGAATGACATTAAGAAATCACAGGTGATTGGTGACCTAATCATTGCATTATGAACATAATTATAATATAGAGGAGCTTCAAATATTAGTTTGAATTTTTTGAATCACAATCTTTTCAACATTGTATCCGTGCCAAATATCAATTAGACAATAATAAATAAGAAAAAAATTAAAAGGAAGGAGAAAAAGAAGAGATCTAATTTTGATTGAGTGTAAGAAGAAGATGTCCATGCACCTATTGTAGCTTTGGCCACTTATGAAAGTAATGATGCATGGATGATTGAATCAGGTGTATTTATCATATGACCTATAATAGAGATTATCTTTTTGAATATTAACAATTTGATAGACGAAAGGTGCACTTGGGTGATGATTCTTGATATCAGCAATCATGGTAGAGTTAGAATCGGGTTTCTTGATGGTACAATAAAAAATATTAATAGTATGTTGTATATGTATAGATAAACAAAATATTTTAATCTGTGAGCAAACAATTAGATATTAACCTATATAGGTAGTCTATGTGCACTAGGTTTTGGTAAATTTCTAGTCAATGTTTAAAATTTTAAAATTTTATTCCTTTTGGAAGAATTACATGAAATAAAAATAACAATTTTTAAATACTTTTAACTATAAAAAAAATCATAAAGTTATTGTCTCTAAGGATTTCACTTGTTCTAAATGTATTTCAGCTTACCTACCCCTTTCTTTTGTGGGTCAGTATTTTTCTAATTGCAAGTATGGATCTACTTGGACAATTATATAATGTAAAAAGAAACTTCGCATCAACAAGAAGAAACAAATATCTCATTCAGATTATTTAGTAACTTTTTTGGATCCAGCTCTGATGTTTCTATACTGGTTGTCCTATTTTACTGTTTTTATAATAGTTATTTTCTAGGTGAGGTTTACATGATTTTGGTAAGATTTGTAATGGGTTGGGGCCTTGGTGTGGGCGCACCAAGGCCATTTCATACATTAGGAGTCAAGTAGTAGGTTTATAGATGTGTTGATTCTTTTGAGTTGAATAAGGTCTATTGATACCATTTATAATCTTTTTTTTTGAAGTCAAGTGGGCTCTTTTAATGTTGTTTTGTAAAAACTTGTCAAAGGAGGTAAAAGTTGCTATGCAACTTGGGCAATTTTGGCTTTGTAAATAATATGAATGGTCATATGTTTGAAAAGGAGTTATATACCATTTGGATTAATTTTTATTATGTTTAAATACCCTCACAACCTCGAGCCAAGTGTGGTGGAAGAAGAATTTATTGAAATTAATAAAAGTGTCCACATTTCCTGTACTTTTTCTATATTTTTCTAATTTACAATGAATTGTATGGACATGTAAAACTTGATAATGACATGAAGCTAATTGGAATTGATATATCTTTGATTCTTATTTCATTTTAACCTGGTTTGGTAAGATTTGATGGAGTTTAGACCAATTTATGGCCATTTTTTTTAAGGCAACTTGTTGAGCTGAGGGTTTGAAGGGTTTGTAGACCTCTTTGACCATTTAAGGCATAAACCACTACTAAAAAATATAAAACTCAAATTATTGAATCTTTTTAGGATGATCTAAAATATTTTGGTGGTTTCAGAATGATACAATGGTGTTTTGTTCACATTTGAGGTAGCCCTAGGTGGAGTTTTACTAGTTTTCAAGTAAACAAAGAAGGTGTGAGTGGTTGGTTTTGAACATATGTTAATGGGATTGGAAATATAAAGGTTTGGTAAGCATGAATAGGCCTAATAGAATATTTATGTGCTATTGGTAGAGTTTGGAAATGTGTGGCTATAACATTTCCAGTAAACCCTCTTGGTTCAAGCCCAAAATAGGTCTAGAGTGAGGGCTTGGTCATTAGAAAACTTGTTGGTCATATCTCCTAATAAAAATGATGGATGATTTCCTTTTATAGCCTTTATAGACTATTGGAGTTGATCTTTTGAGTTAGGAGGGTGATTCATTGGTACTTGCTTTGAAAAATACACCTAATTGGCCCTTAGAAAACTGAAATCAGTAATTTTGGGTTGACATATTCTAAAACACGCTTATCTACATTTTTTATATGTTGTACAAAACTGAAGGGGTATCCTAAAATGTCATCATTTTGGCCAGGTTCCATCTATACAATGAATTATGTTTAGAAAATCAGTTATGGAGAGCTACTAGGAGATAACCCCAACTTGTGAAGGAGTCATATTATGACTACACCAAGGGTTAATGATTGTGCCTTAGTTGGATATTTGTGAATGTTATAAGCCCCAAATAAGTCCTAGTTGTTGGGTGGATAGGGTTTGAAGTCATTCCAAGAATTTTTATTCATTTTTACCATAACTAATGAACATAAGGTGTATGGGCAAGTTTGGGGAAAGATTCCCTTGTTTGGAATTTTGAGGCATTGAATTTTGAATTATTATTTTTTTGTGTCTAAGACCCTTCCCATCCTCTGTATTAGGCCCTTCTCCATTTAATTTAATAAAAACTAAATATTTTTTTAAAACATATAAAAAAATTAATAGAGAGAAATTTTTTATTTAAAAAAGATATTTGGAATTATATAATAACTTACTAATTCACATCATTTTCATGTACTAAACTATTTAGTTGCAATAAATGAAAAAGTTGAAAAAATAATTTAGCATCTAATTTCAATGTCTTATTGCAATCAAAAGGTGGGACATGCTATTATGAGATCACCTACAATAATAAAGATCTAAATGTTTAAAGTGGGACACATTATCAAGAGATCACCTATACAAATATAGATCTAAATGCCAATTTTATTTGAAATACATTTTAACAAAATAAATTGTTCTTAATTTTAGGTTTTAAACTGCAATAACTTAATGTAAATATTCAAAGAAACTAAAAAAAACTATAGAAGATTATATTGACTAAAAGATGACTAAAAATGAAATAAAATCACACTTGATTGTTTGAATTAGCTCAACAAGACTTGGTTATTTAAAATGAAACTATGTGAGTATTGTAACTACATTTTTAGATGACTAAAAAATAAAAATTGTAGAATATTTTTTACACACTCATGAAGAGCATTTTTTAATATCTTCAAAACAAAAAAAAAAAATAGAAATAAGAAATAAAAGAAGGTGAGTAAAAAAAATAAACACCCTAGATAATGATACATACATGAAGAGTATTCTTGGGTATTTTCACAGCTAATCAAATAAGAACAAAAGATAAAGAAGATGACTTAAAATGATTAAAATCTTAAAGAGTGATATATAATGAACACTAGTCTTGAATATTAATGATATCATATTTCCACAATCCATAATTATTTTAGTTCTAGACTTCTATAATCCACAATAAATGAAGAGTATTCTTGAGCATATTTACAACTACTAAAATTAAGATGGGAGATAAAAAAGATGACTAAAAAGAATAAAATTCTAGAAAGTAATATAT
>MU223492.1:7982942-7994774 GCA_018584345.1 Thuja plicata
TACATTATCTTCAAATTCCTTATAGTTTTCCGGCAATAGGTGTTTGAAAATGAAGTTTTTTCTCAAAATGTTGATCTCTGTGTCAAAGTTGGCCAAAAAGTGGGACACACTATTGTGGGATCACCCTCAATAAGTCTCAATCTAAAATATCTCACAAGCCTTATATGGATAAACAAATCTAATCCAAGAAAAATTTTGAATGTTGCATTCAATTTCCTTGATAAATAATTGAGAATACAATAAAATTTTGAAGACACCCTGAATGCATACATACTATGAATTCTCTTGTAAATGATCCTAATGTTGGGACTGTTAAAATAGGGCCATAAGACCATAAAAAAAATAAAGTAACACTGTTGTAATCCAGAAAAAATAGAGCAAAGCAAAGCCAAGAAATAGAGATACACAACTTATAAACAACAATGTATTAATCTAACTTGCTTACAACCATCAAGCATTCAAATGTCTTCTAACGACCCCAAAGCTTTCATGTGCACAACACATATTTATAGATGCAATACCAAAATCTAGAAACTCCTCTTCTAGAGTATTCTATATCCTAGAATGTTCTACATCTAATCTGAAGTGTTCAATGGAAGGCTCTAGAAAGCCTCTTCTCTAGATTTTTCTAGACAATCTTAATCCTTAACATCCCCCTTAAGATTGGCTAGAATAATCCTAAAAATACAAAAGAAAAGGGAACATTATATGACTATCCCCCCTTAATTTGTACCTCAATCATACAGAGCATACTTTGTAGCTTGAGAAATTTATCCTCAAGCATACTCTTAGTAAATATATCTATTGTTTGATCTTCACTTGGACAAAATTGAAGAATAACAATATTTTCTTGAACAAGATCCCTAATATAGTGAACATCAATCTCAATGTGCTTTATTTTAGCATGAAAAATAGGATTGCTGGCAACTTGTATAACACTTTGATTGTCACAATACAAAGTAGTAGTTGAACATTGTTCAAAGCCAAGCTCACATAAAAGATGTTGAAGCCAAACTACTTCTTTTCCTGCTTCCTTTGTTGCTCTATATTCAGCTTCACATGAAGATAGTGATGTAGTTGCTTGTTTTTTACTACTCCATGTAATTGGATTTGATCCAAGCTGAAAAACATAGCCTCCAGTAG
This sequence comes from Thuja plicata, assembly GCA_018584345.1. Lineage (NCBI taxonomy): Eukaryota > Viridiplantae > Streptophyta > Pinopsida > Cupressales > Cupressaceae > Thuja > Thuja plicata. Next base: position 7,984,086 of record MU223492.1, read on the forward strand.
ATTTTCTATCATCAATATCACCATCCCAATCTGAGTTTGTAAATCCAAGAAAAGAAATTGGGGACTTGAAACTGTAATGTATGCCATAGTATATTTTTCCATGAACATATCGCAAAATCCTCTTGGCATCCATCCAATGACTTTCTTTGGGTTCCTGCATAAATCAGGATACCATATTGACTGCAAAACAAATTTCTGGTCTAGAATGAGTTAGATAAACCAAGCTAACAACAAGTTGTCTATATAGAGTAGGATCTAATTTCTTGGAGGTGTATTCGTTAGTAAGATTGACTCTAGATTGGAAAGGAGTGGGGGTTGGCTTGCAATCAAGCATTTTAAATTTCTCTAAAAGATCCAAAGCATTTTTTTTTTTGAGAGATGAACAACCCATCATGAAACCTACTAATTTGCAAGCCAAGAAAATAAGTTAGTTCACCCAAATCACTCATATAGAATGCCCCTTTCAAATTTGATTTCAAAATATTAATTAAACCAAAATTTGGTCCAGCTATGAGTAAATCATCTACATAAACTGCAATAATGATGACATCATTTTTCACTTTCTTCACATAAAGATTTGGATCTGATTTATATTTTTTAAACCCGTGAAGCTGGAAATACCTGTCAATCTTCTCATTCCATGCTCTTGGTGCTTTCTTAAGTCCATATAGTGACTTCTTTAATCTGCAAACATGATTAGGATGTTGCTTATCTATAAAACCTAGAGGTTGATCCATATAGATTTCTTCATATAATTCTCCTTTTAAGAAAGAATTTTTTACATCTATTTGATGAACATGTCACCCAAGACTTGCAGCCAAAGATAAAATAACTCTAATTGTATTGATTTTAATGACAGGAGTAAATGATTCTTCATAGTCAACACCCTCTTTTTGATTAAATCCTTCAGCAACCAATCTAGCCTTAAATTTTTCTATATCACCATTTGATCTAAATTTTGTCTTGTAAACCCACTTCCAACCACTAACATTCTTACCTTGGAGTTGAGGTAACAAGTTCCCAAGTTTTATTTTCCATTAATGCATTAGATTATTCTTTCATGGCTTGCTCCCATTCTTTCTTCCCTCTAGCTTCCTCATATGATTTTGGATCATTTTCTTGTAATGCTTTGGCCATGAGAGCACAACCATTCCTCACTTGGATATTTAAGCCTTGCCTATAGATTTCTTCAATAATTCTTGTCTTTTGTCTAGATGGAGAAACATCTTCTTCATCATCACTACCTGCAGAGAATGGCTCATCAAAAGCATTAGTAGTTTCATTTGTATCAGCAATGCATACCTCATCCTCATTAATATAGTCTTCACTTATTTCTAGAATACGAGAAGCATTTGTTGTTGTAGAGTGAGAGGAAGTGAGTGTAAGTTGTGAATGCTCATCAGACTTTACATTTCTACTAACAAATACCTTGTTTGTTTCTGAGTCATATAACCTATAAGCCTTTGATTCTTCACTATAACCCATAAACAAACACTTGTGAATCTTTGGTTCTAACTTTTTCCTCTTTTCATCAGGAATATGTGCCCAAGCAATACAGCCAAATACTTTTAAATAACCAATGTGGGGCTTTCTACCACTCCAAGCTTCTTTAGGGGTGATATTTGTGAGGGCTTTAGTGGTAGTTCTATTCACAATACATGCATCACAAGAAACAGCCAAACCCCAAAATTTATTATGTAAACTTTTAAAATGCAACATACAACGAGCCATTTCTAGAAGAGTTATATTCATTCGTTCAGCCACCCCATTTTGTTGAGGAATATATGGTACTGTTCTTTGCACTTTAATTCCACAATTCTCACAAAATGACTCAAATGCATAGTTACAATACTCACTCCCATTATCTGTTCTTAAGCATTTAATTCTTTTCCCGCATTGATTCTCAACTAAAGCCTTAAATTTTTGAAAAATATCAAGTACCTCATTCTTTCTTTCAATGAAATAAACCCATACTGTCCTACTATAACCATCAATAAAAGTGAGGAGATACCTGGCACCTGAAAGTCAGGGATAGCCTGATTCACATAAATCACTATGAATAATTTGTAATGAATGACTAGCTCTCCATGCTTTACATGAATCAAAATGATCTTGGTGATATTTCCCTAGCACACATCCTTTACAAACTCATTCAGATGGTGAGATTTTTGTTAACCCTCTAACCATATCCATTCTAGCCACATCTTGCAATTTCCTATAATTGATATGTCCAAGTCTAGCATGCCAAATTTTTGACATATAATCAGCTTGAGCAATATAAGCATGAGAGTGTTTAAATTCTTCATTAGCAAATCCTACAAATTTAAAAAGACTCTCCTCATGATCAACTCTACCAATAGAAATTATCTTGTTTGGGTCTTTTCTATCTCTAACAATAACTTGATTAGTAGTAACAACAAACTCATATCCATCTTGAACTATTTTGTATACTAAAATTAGATTCACCCATAATCCTTCAACCAATAAAACATTTTTCAAAGACCCATTTGTTACATTAATAGTTCCTGTACCTAAAACTAGAAGTTTCATTTAATTGCCAATAGTAATTTTTTGATCTGAATTCTTTCCTTCATAAAAATCAGTAAGCAAAGTTCTATCTCCAGTCATGTGAAATGATGGACCTGAATCTAAAATCCATTCTTTAATAGAATCTGAAGCAAATCACCCCTCCTTAACATTAGATTTAATTTCAGGTGTAGCACTTACCTCCTTACTTATTTTATCTTCTATTTTTTGGGAGATGGCTACAAAGTTGTACCTGTCCTTCTTTCCATCCTTAAACTTTTCTTGCTTGGTCTTGCATTGTTTCCTTTCATTGTCCTTCTTTTTCAAACAGAATTTCTCCATGTGATTTTCACCACCATAATACCTGCAAATAATGGGTTTTCTTCCACTATTCTCTACACCGTCATTTCTAAAAAAATGGTTAGAACCCTCATTATTCTAAAATTTATTATATCCTCTCCAATTCTTCTTTCCATCATTTGTAAAAAACTTACTTCTAGCTTTATATGCATGATTTTTCTTAATATATCCTTCTTTAATAAGTTGGGCTTCTTCATCTATAACAGACTTACAAAATTGATCAAAAGTTTGTTGTGGAGTATTAGGATTTAGCTGAATAATATTTTTCCTTGATTCCTTAAATACCTTGTATGGCTGAGGAAGCTTACTTTCAACCATTGCAATCAATTAGAAATCTTTCTTTGCATATTCAGCGCCTATTTTCTTCAGTTGAGCATTTAAAAAGGTAACTTAATTAAAATAATCAGCCATTTTTTCAAAATAAGATGTATCCAATTTCACCAATTTTTCGTCTATGCTAAATGTTCTATCAATATCAACATATTTATATTATTTTTCTAAATTATCCCACAACACTATTGGCTCATCAATATCAACAAACCTTCAATTGAGATTGGGGCTTAAAGCTTTACCAATAATCCTCTAGCTTGCTCCTACTTACATCTACAAATCTCTTTTTCTCTATCAATTTGGGGTTCTCCAATCTCTTTATTCACTATCCTCCATAAATCCTTTTCTCTCAAAGAATTCTTGACTACAATCTTCCAATCTGCAAAACCACTTCCATCAAAGATTGGCAATACTTCATTTGTAGAGCCCATGTTAGCCACACAAGAACAAAATTCAAGAAAATACTATTCCATAAATATAGAATCTTTTAACCAAATCACTTCAACAATCTATTTCTAGCTTAACCTCACAACAATCTTCTAGTTGAACCTCACAACAGTCTTCTAGCTGGACCTTTGCTCTGATACCATGTTAAAACAGGGCCATAAAACCATAAAAACAAAGTAACACTGTTGTAATCCAGAAAAAAAAACATAGCAAAGCAGAGCCAAGAAACAGAGATACACAACTAATAAATAAAAATGTATTGATCTAACTTGCTTACAACCATCAAGCATTAAAATTTCTTCTAATGACCCCAAAGCTTGCATGTGCATATCACATAATTATACATGCGATACCAAAATCTAGAAACTCCTCTTCTAGAGTATTTTATATCCTAGAATGTTCTACATCTAATCTGAAGTGGTCAATGGAAGGCTATAGAAAGCCTCTTCTCTAGATTATTCTAGACAATCTTAATCCTTAATAGGGACAAGGCCTTTTACACATTACAAAAAATGAAATATTTATAATATTGTAAAATAAATAAATATTTAGTGTAGAGAATATAGGAAATGTGGTGACCACACTAAATATTAATTTGGATCCACTTATACTATTGTAAGTAATATTTGGTTAGTTATTTTATGTGTGAGAGATACAATAATTAAATATTATTTAAATAAATATATTTAATAAAGTGGAAATTTTACACTTTAAATATAAATGAGGGGTCAATAGCTTTTTGTTCTCATGATTTTGAAGCACACAATTTTATTTTACCATTTGAGTGTATTTGAATGAGCTTGAGTCTATATAAGCAAGCACATATTTAATAGTAAAATTTGGTTGGATGAGATTACAATCTAATTAGATTGTCATTTATTCAACTAGATTGTCATCTTCTATTGCATTTAACTTATCAACACTTTCAAAGAAATAGAGATCATTCATAGAACTTTTCAAATATTCTTGAAAGAAATGTTTTTAAACTTGTACAATAGAAGTAGTGCACATAAAATTTTAAAAATAGAGAATAATGGAAGTAAAGACAATACACAATAGTTTTAGCTAGAAAGATTCTTATAAGTAAAAAATTTAGGATATTAATAATATTATTATTGAAACTCAATCAACCTCCAATGCAATAATGAATCTCTCTTATTTCATCCTTTATCTTGTGTAGATTTAAATATTGAAATAAAGTTTACAATCATTTCCTTTAGATGCGAAAAGGAGTTTCGTTGGAGAGAAGGTTCCTTGTACTTGAGAGCTCACTACTAGTCGAAGCTAGTTGGTTTTGGATTTTTTCTTTAAATCATTCTTGAAGGTTTCAGGAGCCTTGGTAAATCCCCTCTTCCTTCTCCCATTTTTGGCTTGGGAGGTATTCTATTTTTCAGTTGGCTCTTCTATGGTTCTCTTGAAATTGATTGTGATGGTTAGGGGTGCCTTTCAAAACCCCTTTTAGGTTTGGGGAGCCTTTAAAAATCCTATTTTGGTTGTGGGAGCCTTTCAAAACCCCATAATTTTAGCTGGTGTTTTGATAATGAATTTTGTGAGGCTGGTTATGATGATGGTTTTGGGATCCATGTTAAAACCCCATGTGAGGCGGTTTATGATGATGATTTTGGTATCCATATTAAAACCCAATGTTAAGGTTTGGGGAGCCTTCCAAAAGCCTATGGATCTCCTTGTTTTGGAGACTATTTATTTTATGTGAGGCTTTGGCCTAGGTGTTCTGATCATTGGGGTAGCTAGAGCTTTCTATGAGATTTTCTTTTTAGATATTGTCTGGTTGCTAGTTTTGGGTTGTTATTTTCTAATGTTTAATCTTTTGCAACTATTTATCTAAGTAGGGTTCCAGATCCCCCTCAAAATATGATTGTAAAGGGTTTTGTGGCCTCTTAAAACCTAAATGAGCCATTATTGTAAGTATGAAACTCAACGATAACCTAAATGAGCCTGTGGAAATTTCGTGCAATTCGAGATCGATCATTATAAAACCTAAAATTGTTGATTATGATTTTAAAGAAAAAGAACGAACTCTAGATAAATTTTCTATGTCTAATTTGGACAAAGAGGAATATAATGGGAAGGTTTTTTCTGCTCTTCCTCCAATTAGTAATATTTATAAGAAGCCTGATAATAATGTCAATATTGATATTGATTTTCTCCCCAACATTGGGGGTTTTGCGATTCTGAGTAAGGATAGGAACATGGAAACCCTTTCTACTCCTGGCATTAAGGACCTATCTTTAGATTTAGATTTAATCCACCCCATCATCAACAATGGTCCTGTAGTTAACCAATATCTAGATACCAATAGATATCAGAATGGAGATATTAACTCAGAGCAAGGTAATCTTTATAATGCTTCTTCCTCCTCTACCCCACTAATTAGGGAGGATCCCTCCTTCGAAGCCTATGAAATCAGTAAGCATTCTGCTAGAAGAAAAGAGGAAGATAGGATTATCCTGGAATATGTGTGTGAGGATTTAGTGAAGGATCTTATGGAGAAATTCATAGAGGAAATCTGTGATGAAGAAGGGATTGCTCGACAGAGAGAACTATTAATTAAGGAATGTTTAGCACCTAATTCCCTTTTAACTTTACAAGAATTACAGCAATTTTTGGAAGAGGATGCTCAACCGGAGAAGGGGAATAATGTACCCCTCGGCATTGACTCTTCCCTGTTGAGAAAATTTTTTCCTGATTGTGCTAAGACTATTAAGAAGTGTGGAAGAAAATCCACCCAAGAGCTGAGGTTGTTAGCAGGGGAGGCGACAGGTCAAGTTAAACTCACTGAGAATGGTTTGTGCTACTACCTGAGGGAGCCAAGTTTGGTTCTCCTCTGGTGGTTGGGAATATTAGTGTGGTTCCTTCAAATTTAGTTTCCAAGGTGCCTGAGTTGCCCCCGGATTTTGGGCTCTCAACAAAAGACATATCGGATGGGTCACAGATCAATTTTTTGTCGATCTCTGAAGATCAGGGGATGACATCTAATGAGCATGACCAAACAGAGAAAGAGGTAAAAATCATCATTGATTTTGTTGGTGACACCCTTCCTGACGAACTCCTTGATAGTTGTATGGATGAAATATGTGATAAAGAGGAATTGTTACTACAGAGGTCACTTCTTATCAAAGGCATTGAGGAGATGCAAATTGTAGATGATTCGGTGACCATGGTGAATATTTTGGTTGAAATAGATTATTTAGAAACTAAGGATCCGGAGTCCTATGGAATTTCCTACACACGAATTAGTAGAGAGACACCAGATTGTGGTCAGACCCCAAAAAAGAGGGGTAGGAAGTCTAATGGGGATCTTAGGATTAGAGATGGAGAAGCTTCAGGTCAAGTCAAAATTATGACTCTCTTTAATGTTGGGAAGGGGCAGGGCCTTCGCAAGGGGATATGATCATCCTATCATGGAATGTTAGGGGTTTAAATGCCCCTAACAAGCAGTGGATTCTTCACCGCTATATAAATAGCACTAAGGAAGAGTTAGTATTAATTCAGGAGACAAAGATGTGTAGGGAGGAAGCAGTTACTTTTAGTAAGAAACTTGGATTTAGAAACCTAGAAGAGTCACAGGCTATAGGGGCTTCTGGGCGTCTAGCAATTATCTGGGATCCTAGATCCATCTCCTTCCTTATCTTGGAAAAACACCAAAATTGGATGGCTGGTCAGGTAAGGAATTTTAGAAATAACCTGGTTTTCAATCTTATTAATGTGTATGCTCCTACACAATCAAAAGATAAACTCCTAGTCTGGATAGAGATTGAAAACTTCCTTGGTGCTCATCCTAACCAACTAAGCTTGATTGGGGGATATTTTAACACCATCACTAAGCTCTCTGAGAAGAGAGAGGGTAGCACTATTCTACCTCAGGTTGCTAATGATTTTAATTATTGGGTCTTTAGAAACTCACTACTAGAAATTCATACGGAGCATAATGCCTTCACATGGAACAACAGGAGGAAAAAATTTTGTAATATTGAAGAAAATATTGATAGATTCTATATCCATGGGAGCTTGACTGAGGTTAATGCAACCTTTAATGCACTTGAGTACTCCCCATTTCCAGCTCAGACCATTACCCTGTCCAATTACAAATTGTTGTTGACTCTAGGCCAAAGAATTGTCCTTTTAAATTTGAACAGATGTGGCTACAAGATGAGAACCTCCTCGATCTCATTAAACATTGGTGGGGGGAAGCTCATTTCTCTAGGCCAAAAATGTATATAGTAGCTAGCAAACTTAAGATTATCAAAAGAAAACTGCTAGAATGGAATTCGAAGAAATTTGGTAACATTTTTTTTAAAAAATTGGCTTTAGAGGAAAAACTGAAGGAGGTAAAATCATAGGTGATTAGCTCTGGAATGGATGAGACTTTATACCTTGAAGAGAATTCCCTCCTATCCAAATATGAAGATATATTTTCCAAAGAAGAGATCAACCGACGACAAAAATCTAGGGAATCATGGTTAGAAGCAGGAGACAGAAACACAAAATTCTTTCATAATAGTACTAAATAGAGAAGAGTAACAAATAGAATCATAAGGATTAGGGAAAAGGAAGGGAAGGATCTCCAGCTACCTTCAGAGATAGTGGATGAAACAAATAAATATTTTAAGAATATATTGAATAACACAGGATCCTCTAAGCTATGTGAACAGAATAAGATGCTCAAACATATCCCAAAAGTTGTTACAGCCCAACACAAAAAAATTTATTTAAAAAAATTTACAACTAACAAAGTAAAGGATGCCTTAATGCGTATGAACCCTGAACAAGCACCAGGGCCAGATGGTTTCCTAGCTTCCTTCTATCAAAAATATTGGGATTTCATAGGAAAGGAGGTTACAGAGGCACTAGAAGGGGTTAGAAACTCTGGTAAAATCCTGAAAGAGGTTAACAATACTTTTCTAAACCTTATTCCAAAAAAGGATAAACCAAAAACTCTCAATGATTGTAGACTAATAGCGCTCTGCAATACTTTATACAAACTACTTTCTAAAACTTTAACTAATAGGCTCCAAAAACTCTTACCCTTGTTAATTAGTGAGGAATAGACTAGCTTTGTTTAGGGCCATTCAATATATGATGGAATTATTATAGCTCAGGAAGCTATTCATTCGGTTCAAAACAATAAATCTCCTTGCATGCTGATAAAACTAGACATTAAAAAAGCATATGACAAAGTTGATTGGAGATTTCTATGTAAATTTTTGGAAGCCTTTGGATTTGCAAAAAGATAGATTAACCTCATATATGAATGTATTTCTATGCCTATGTTCTCTGTCCTGATGAATGGGACTCCGGAAGGTTTCTTTGAAATATCTAGAGGAATCTGACAAGGGGACCCTTTGTCCCCATATCTCTTCACCATTATGGTTGATGCCTTGGGGAGGGCTATACATTCACATAAAATTAAAGGCAATATCAAAGGTATTATGATATCCAGTAGTATGGAACCAACTACCCATCAACAATCTGTTGATTATACCATGCTTTATGGAGCCAGCGAAGTTGGTGAAGCTAAAACGATAAAATCTATCCTTGATTCTTACACAGCTGCCTCAAGGCAAGAAATCAATGAAAGCAAATCTAAAGTATGTTTCTTTAATACACCTTATAATCTATCTCAGAAAATCTTTAGAATTCTAAAATTCAATCCTGGAAGTCTCCCCTGAAAATACCTTGGTTTACCATTAGACAAGGGAAAAAGAACAGACTCTCTCTGGAACCCTGCAATAGAAAAAATTAAAATAAAAATGAACTCTTGGAAAGGAAAATGGCTCTCTTCAGCTGGCCGAGCCACAATGGTAAAATCAGTCTTGGCCTCTATTCCAATCTACCAATTAGCATGTATTAATCTCCCTGCCAAAAAAAAAGCAGAATTAAATAAACACCTAGGAAATTTCTTTTGGCAAGGAACGAGTGATGTAAAGAAATATCCATTGATTGCATGGAACAAATTTTTCTGTCCAAAAGATGAAGGGGGAGTGGATATTAAAATCATAGGGGATCAAGGAAAGGCATTAGGAGCTAAATTAGTTTGTCGTCTTTATAAGAATCCACAAGCTAAGTGGGCACAAATTCTAATATCTAAATACTTAATTGATAATAACCCAATAAATATATTTAGGGAAAAGAACCCGCCTAGAGGCTCTAGAATCTAGAATTTTATGTTAGATTATCGCTAGATTATTTCTAGTAAACTTTCCTGGAACCTAGGAACTGGGGAAGATGCTCTCTTTTGGGAAGATTCTTGGGGAGGGTTTGAATCTTTGGATAAACTGCATCTAATTAGGTCCAGGAATAGACTAGAAACCTCTCTGGGCTGCTTTGTTAAAGATTACATTAAAAAATCAACTAATGGTACAGGTTGCGAATGGAAAGACTTTTCTGCTTTCAACTTACCTAGGGATGAATTTTATCTCCTTTCTGAGGCATTAAACAAGAGACATATAATTCTCAATGGTAGAATGGACACCTTTGTTAGGAATAAGGTGTCTCAACCTTGGATAATTCCTATTTTTATTATTTGTTTTGTAAAATGTATTTTCTTGCAAATAATGTAATTAAGTGTGAGTGTACATGTATAGTTGGCATGTTGATGTGTCACTCCACTTGATGTGTTGGCATCTTGAATTGTGTGTAAGGAGATCATGGTTGAAACGGTTATGACAGATTCCTATGACACGTAAGAGCTATTTCTAGGAGATTTCAATGACAGGTGAAGACATGCAAGACATGTGGCAACTGATAAAGTTGAGTACTTTACACTCTTCCTCCTTTTTTTGGAGAATGGTAAAACCCTAATACAGCTATCCTTGCAAGTTTCCCTAAAAAGGAAAGTGTATGATATAAGTGTTTTTTAGGGTTAGAGGAAAGGATATGAAAAGAGTGTATTGTTGGTATGATCTGGTGCTACTGGATTTGTCTTAGAGTGTCAATTGTCTCCTAAAAGAACTTGCATTGCAAGTGTGTTGTAACCGTTGTGTTGAAGATAATACATTGTGCAGG